>WAAG01068217.1:9972-24906 GCA_013390105.1 Tichodroma muraria | reverse complement strand
GATGTGAAAGAAATTCAGAGATGATACTGAAAGTCATATGACGATTTTATGAATTTCTATCACTAGGAAAAGTATTTGAATGATGGGATACTGATTATTTTTGGAATCTCTCTTTATTTAAATTATCTTCAAGTCATATTTCTTCAGAAAGTCTCCTACAGCATAAAAGTTTTTTTCTTAATTAACTGGAAAAAAATGAGGCGGCTTAGTTTTGTGACGGGGTTCAGGCAGTAATGGACTGAGAATTCTTGCACAGCACAAAGGCAAACTCAAGCCCAGTGTAGATACAAAGAGCTTTGTAATATGACTATCCACACCTAAAATCAGACTATATCAAATAGCAAAATTCAAATGGAAGTCACTTTCTCTTAAAAAAAAAAAAAAGAAAAGATAAAAAAGGCAAAATCTTAACTTTTTGAGGGGTTTTTAAAGTTTTCTTTGTCATGGTCACAGCTAGAGATTTATGCTTCTCCCCTCCATCTTGCTCTCACCCCCACCTTGATTTTCTGCTTTTGTTTAAAAATAGATAGAACCTACAGAAAATCACCAAAGAAATGCTGTGCCAGGTTTCAATAAAAAGTAAAACACGCTGACACAGATTTTAAGGTCAGGAGGAAAAATATGATAATTCAGTCTGACCTTTTTCAAAACACAGAACACAGAAAATTAGGAGGCAATACTTGGCAATAGGTTATTTTTATTTACTTTACAGTTTTACACAATGACAGTTTAAGTTTTCTCTCACTGGTTGTACTTTTAGTAGGATTTTTCCACAGTTGTCTGGCAACAGGACAAGGAAACAGCAACAGGACAGATCAAGGAAAACTTGAAGGTAACAAGAGAAAAAAGGATTTCTTAGTTTGAAATATGCTGACTGTGTACTACACAATGTCATTTGACTGCCTGTATCAGATATAGCCTCTCCCATTTTCTGTAAGCAATCCACAGGATAGCATTCTTCTGCAATGAAAAGCTCAAATGTGCATTAGGACACCCTTCATGCCAAATACAGAGGATAAGTGATCTCTTTCTTTCCTTTGAATGCTCAGGATATGCCAAACAATTACAAAAAATATAGAGAGAGCTACATTTCTAAATAAATTTAGAAAAAATATGTTTCCACTATATTTTTTTTTGAAAAGCTGGAGCTCAGTTAAACGTCACTGGAATGAACAAATACATTTTAAGAAAAAATGTATTTGTGTGACAATTTTGGATTTATTTTTTTCAGGTTTTCAGCTCTGGAATTTCGGTTTTATAGGCACTAAAAATATTCAAGTATTTCACTTTGTAATGATTTGCATGATTGTGGAGTTTTCCTCAGAGATAAAAAGAGAAACCCTTTTCCTTGACTTTTCCTGGTAGGCTGATCCTGTAAATTTCTGTTCAGGGATATTTTCAGAAATCATAACCCCTTGAAAACCATGTTTTGACTCCTCAGGGTTATTAAACATACCTCAGTTAGTTAGAACTTGCCCAGTGGTGATATTTGTGTGGCAGGTGACACCAAGCGGTGCTGACACAGGCGGTGCTCCCTCTCTCTGTGCACGTACATGCCTTCAGCTTTGGCTGTGTCAGGCCCTGTGCAAAAAGATCCAACTTCTCCCAACAGCTTTTCCCTACAAGTAACTAAGGAGTTCGTTAACTACAGGGTCACTTTTTATCAGGCAAAGCTGCCACCTAAGAAAGAGGTAAGAGCTTAGAGCTGTGTCTCCCAGAGACAATACTGGATGTTTTTTGGCCAGGAGATATATATATATTCATTCAGGAACGAGTTACACTTGAGACAGATCTAGATTATCTGTCACTTGGTTTCTTTCAGCTAGGGATGCAACTGTGCCTCTCCAAATAGTTGTAACTCTTCATAAGCAGCAGTCACATCAGTGTGCATTCCTCCTGTCTGCTTACATGTGTAAGAGCTGTATACTTAATACACCTTGACATATTATATAAAGTTTGAGAGGACTTGAGTTAATTAAAAAAGGTAGTCATGATCTGTTAGGTTTAATATGAAACCTTTAGAGTGACAATGCAAAATCATTCTGCAGAAATCCCAAGACCTCCACACAAGTGAACTCAGTTGATAATATTTATTGACAGAACACTGGTATAATCTCATTAATATTTGCAAATTTCAATTACAGGGAGGGCATGAGCCTGTTAAAGTAGTCACAGTTTTCCATTATGATTGGAACAAACACCAATTTATTAATTTGTCTTCTAATTTTGAAAAAGGTGAAAGTGTGATGCTGCTAAGAATGATGTATGATGAAGTAAATTATTTTTGCATAGATGTTATTTTCTTCCTGTGACATTGAAATTCTGTGTCAAATTCTGGGAGAGAGGGAAGGATAAGAAAGCATAGGTCATTCCTCATATAAATGAAAAATTGACATGGTTCACTAGCATTACGAAAGCAAGTAACACAGTATTTCTTTATTCAAGACCTGTATCTGTAGGATAAAAATCGCAATTGTGGTTCACAAAAAGGGGGGTAACTGCATTTCCCAAGAGGAAGCGAAGGGCGGTGAAATTACATTTTGATGTTTGGGGTTTTTTTGTTTTTTTTCATTTTTCAACAAAGATTTTTCCAAAATGAGAAAATGAACTACTGATTAAACAGAATATTTAGAAGCAGAACTCTGTCCTCATAAGGACTTCAACCAAAACTTTTGAAAGAGGAGTCTTTTAAAGCATCAAAAGAGGGATTTTGTGATATATCTTTGCATCTATACAACTGTATGCTTATAGACATTAACAGAACAATTTGTTTACAAAAGTAATGGTTTATTTCCTCCTGATTGTTTTTGTAGATAATATGAAGCATTAGCATTACTTTCTTATTTGCATTATTTGGGATGTATCTGTACCTAAAGGCTTTGGTGCAGATTCAGAACCATTGTCTACCTCAACTAAATATCAGAGTCACCCAGTTCATATGGAGGCAATGATGTTAGACTAGGACAAGAATAAAATAAACCCTCTGAAGCAAACTGTGCCCTCCTTCTACTCAAAGAGAAGAACTGGTATGTTTATGCATCACACATCTAACACAAAAGACACCATTCAGCCCCAGAAAGAATAGCTTGCAGATGTCACTGCCAGGCACAGTTTGCTGTCAATCTAAAAATAAGGTACACAATCTTAAAAGGAGCTGAAGAAGCATCCTAGAAACCCTTTGCTAACTAGCAAAAGGCTGGACACATGGCAGAGTGAAAAAGCCTTTTCCAACACAGTGTAGATAGATGAGAAGTTGTTAAACCTTCGTCCTAGAGCTTGCTGGAACGCTCAGAAAAGGCTGTGAATTATCTGAGCAGCCAAAGAATTATTTTTCCTCACTGTCCAGGTACAGAGCATGCTGCAGGAGTTCACTGTAGCTGCCATCCTAGGCTTTTTATTTCATTCTGCTCCTGAAAGTGCAACAGTGAAACACATCTGCTTTGGCATTCTTCATTAGATGTGACAAAACAAACAAACAAACAAACAACAACAAAAAAAAACACCCACCAAAAAACAACCTAAAAAATCCCCTGTGGTTGGAACCACAGCCTCATCACCTATCATGGAAGATGTCACTTTGTCTCATCAGGGTGCACAGTGTGAATGGATCTGGACTCATAGTTCCTCAGAGGGAAGATGAATATGTTTGGTGGCAGCTGGTAGAGCAAGGAATATATTGAGCTCATCCTTCCTTTCCCTCTGGCTCAGAAAGACCTCCTCCCAAAGGAGAACAGCTCCAGTCAAGCTGAGTAAGATGTGCTGTGAAATAGGAACTGTTTACAGCTTTTCAAAATCTGATTTAAATACTGAGAATATAGAATACTCGGCATGTCTTTAAGGCTACAAGCAAGAGAGAGTTCAGATAAATCAGAAAGGTACACCTGCTCAAGGCCTTGTGAAAATCTACCTCTGGGTAGCCCTTTTCCCTAACAATCAGGCAGAGCAGATGGCTAACGGGTTTCAGTCCCTGCCTGAAAGCAGTGGGGTTTATTTTGTGCCCAAAATCTGGTCCTATTCCATGGCAGGATGCCCACTGCAATCTGCACTCTGGAAAGAGTCTGAGGGCAGGGTCAGATGAGAGGAGATAGGTGGTAGAGGACCAGAAGAGGAGCCCAATGGGTTGAGCTGGACAAGCTCAACTCATCAATTTTGCAATAAAAAAGGCCACAGAAGAAGAAACTGTAAAACATGGGCTGGGTGGTATGGTGAGAATCAGTAACAATTCAAGTAGATCACTGGGAGAAGCAACAAATGCTGAATAAGCAAAAGATGAAATACTTACATAAATATTTCCAAAGGCAAAGAGGCGATATTCTTATTTTTTCTGTATATACATGTAAGGGAATGGATTAAGAAGAGCCATTGGTTGGAAAAATAGACCTGTATCTTTTGCCTTGCCTGTTTCCAGACTATAAAAGAATCTGTTCCTATGCAGGTTTCAAAATAATCACACATATTTGAATAGGCAGTCAGCGACAAAACCAGCAATGCAGAACAGTTAATTCAGATGCAAATATTAACAATTACTGTAACACAGAACTCATATAGTTAGCACTGTAGGAAAGATACTCTGATAATGAAAACTAAAATAACTGCTGGTATCCATAAATTCAGAGATTCTTACCCTACATTTTTATAAAATTCAGTCTGCATATCAGTGTGGTAACTGAACTGAGCTTAAAATTCTGTGTGCAGTCTTTAAGATAATTTTTGAAAAGGGTAGCCTTCTGAGGATAGTTATTTAAAATTCAGAAGGCTGCCCAGAATATCAGAGTAAGTTCAGCATTAGTGTAATTTTTCAACCTGACCCCAGAGACCTACGAACTAAAATGCCAGCAGATTAAAATGCCTTTTAAGAGCCATTCTGCACTAAGTGTATGTATGACAGAGTTATACTTTGAGTTATAAACAGACAGTATCACTTTGGAGGCAGCAGCTGCCACAGTCAGGCAAGGACAATTTTGCTGTAGCATGTGTCAAACAGTTGCAGGATCAGGCTAATTGAGAGGTCTCCATCACTGTAACAGGAGCCTCAAGGTTAGTTCAGGGAGTGGGGGTCAGAGTCAGGCCTGCACCCTGCTGAAAGCAGTCAAGAGGCAGTCAAAATTTTGGCCAGAGTAACATCTGTTTTTTTCACAGTTTATAGGAAGCTATTGGCACTGGAACCACATTGTCACCAAACGTGTCATGATCTTTCTTCCTGAATGTTTCAGCTTAACATCTGTTCAAAGTACTTTGTCAAGTGGGCTGAAATATTTAGTAGACAATTTATTGAGGAAAAATACAATGGTTTGATATTGAAGCAATCTGCAAAGTGATTTGCAAAGCTGGATCTTAATCTGGAGCTTTTTCTAAGAAGCAGGCTGGAGGAAAAGGCCTCATCTTTCAAAGAAAGGTACCTCAAGAAATCTCAAACTTGTGGTAAATTCTGTGTTTCACCCAGATTTGAGGCTGGCTACTAGTTCACTACCCATTAGCAACTGCTTGGTATGAATCCCTCTTTTTCTGGACTGCATGAGTTGTATTCATCAACTAAGAGCTCTCATCCCTGCAGACCAAACTGAAGGGAAGGAAGAGATAAAGGCAGAGGCACCGGAGGCATTGAAGGACACAAGGAGCAGGATGCTCCTTAGATCATGAATTACAGTTGTAGTTAGCAGATATGCTTCAGACACACAGCGAAGAAGCTCCAGGCCGGCTTCAGATCTACTTACTTAACTATTCCTTTTTAAGTATCTGTGATAAATAACTTAAACTTTTTAGAACACTCTCAGATCTCCTTAATCATTATGTGCCATACCAGAAGAAAAGAATAATTTCTATTTAGGTGAGAGTGTATACAATATATTTTAAAGTATAAATTAGAAATCAACATGCAGATGTATATCATGAATAATCATACAGTACCTCTTTCAAATTTCTACAAGGGATCTTTCAATATCTGCTCCTGCCCTACAGTTTCTAAATATATTTATGGAGTTGCAAGCTACACATAATTTTCCAAGCATGAAGAATTTTAGGGAACTCAGTGATTTCACTAAACAAAGTAAGTGACTTATATATCATCTCAGCTTTTAAACTAAGCTAAGCTAAAAATCCTGGTATGCTTCGTTAAGTTTCAATTTTCTAAAAAAGTCTTCATTTCTTTGTTGGTCAAGCCTAATATCTCCTACTGAATAATGAAACTGGTTTTTGACTATTTTCTATTTATCAGATTCAGATACAGGGTATTTTTTAAGTTGGGTATATCAAGTTCATTACATATGCGCTTATGTAATAATTAAATCAGACTCCTTGAAACTCTGCTAAAAGCATCACTTAGAGAAAGAAATGTCTAAAATATTTAGATTTGTTCTTTCTCCTAATTTGAAACCTCCAGAGGTATTAAATGCAGATTGCTGAAACCCTAACTGGAAGTAATGTCCAGAGAAGGCACTGGGACTTCATGACCGTACCCCTGGGATACAGTTCTGCCACACACCTGGGGTCACAGCATTTGGAGGCAATTATTTTACCATTGATGGGACATTATTAGCTCTCTGATAGGTAACTTTCCCCCAAGATCATTGTAATTTACATATGCAACTCATGAACCACAAAACTGATATTGTAGGACTATGCCGAGAAGTAGGGTCTCTCCTTGGCAGCATTTCAATGTGTCCACACCCAGACTAATACTCACTGCTTTTGAAGTTGTGCCATCCTGCACCAGAGAAATAATAATAAAACCTCGCAAAAACTCACCAGTGAAAGATGAAGAAAGATTAGAAAAGATGACTTGTAGATGTTGCAAAAGATGAACAATGATGTTAAATATCAAGAAATATTTTTTTTTAATGAGTCACTATAAATTAAATGTATTTTCCCCCACAACTAAATTAAATATTATTTTTTCTTTTGTAATTAGTCCACTGTCATTCAACTACATATTAAAACTGTATCCAAATATCCTGTGTAAGCATAATTTCCAGCTAGCTAAAATGTGTATATTTTAAAGCTTAAAGGAGTTTGATTTCTGAGACTCCACCCTAAAAGATTTATCATTATTTTTGTTTTCTTGACACACAGAATACTGATAGTCACCAAATAAGAATTTTTGTGTCTGTTTGCTTTCTTGGCAAAAACTCATAATATACCTTTTAAACGAAGTGTTAGTCCCCTCACTTTTTTGTACCTCTGAAAAAACAGATTTTTCAACACTACATAAATTTCTGAAAACAAATGAAAATAGATAATAGCTTTCCTATAACAACAATTTTTGGATAAAATGACCCCAGCATTTGATAAGAAATGTAACTATAAGTAATGCAGAAAAGTATGCAGAAGAATAGCCATCATTTTCTAAAACATTTTACCACATTCAAATCTTCCCCTGCTTTCAGAATACTATTACTTATTCCACAGTTAATGACTGGTTACAAACAAACATTAAGCCCCTGTTACACTATTTGTAAAAAAAACATGCTGTGCTGTAGTAGCACCACTTAAATCAGCTGAGTTCATTCCTAACAAGTAAAGTGAATAAACAGCATCTATGTGTTTGGAGTCACACTGACCTAAATAATACTAAGACCGCATCTATGGAAATGACTTAAATAATAGTGGGGCATGAATTCATGCCCCGGAACTAATTTTTTCCTAGGACATAAAATGTCAGGACAGGCTCTGACACTCTTGATCTTGGCTACTTGACCAGCTGTCTCCCAAGGGTTTTCTGGGCACAGCTAGGGCACTAGCCCAGCTTTGGGCTTTTCCCAAGAGGCAGGCTAGATGCAGCCTGTGCTTGGGAGGCTAAGGGAGCTTAACCATATGGAAGTGGCCGTGCTTAGCTGGCCTCCGGGCTAGAGGGAGGCCTTGTATCATTCAATTTATTCATAAAAATTACAGGCAAGGAGCAGAAATGCAGCTGTAATAGAAAAAAACCCAACCAAACCAACATGTAAACAACAAACATTCCCAATTAGTCTCCCAACAGTAAACATTCCCAATTAATCTCTCATAATTACTGGAATAAAAGAGACAAACCCTGACAAATCTGTTCTCTTGTGTCCCTGGGGGATAAACAGACGTGAGTGGCCAGCTTCTGCCTACCAGCGTGCCGGGGATTTACGCTGCCTCTCCATGCTGTGCTTTCCATATTGACCCAGTGCACTGGTGCTGATACACAGCCGAGTCTGGAGGCAGCTGGCTCGCCCATAAGCACCTCTTACTGACACGTGTCAGCTCACATAAACAGCACACATGCAACTCAAGGTACTCAAACACTACACTAAGTAAAGTAGATTTCTTCCCAGCTGCGCACTAAGGTTTTACCCATGTTTTAAACATACATCCTGACCCTATATATTGTTCAGCTGTAGGGCATTTTCCTCTTGAAGTCTTAAAAAAGACACATTTTCCCACTCACTGCAGTCTTTAGTTATGGCAAATAGACACTCCCTTTCTCCTTTCTTTCTCTTCTCACCCAAAGTCTTCCTCAATGTATGAGCTGTATTCAGGAGTAAAATAATCAACCACCACTAAGCAAGTACATTTCAAAGAAATCACCCTGTTACCCTCTTAATAGTTCTACTTTATCCATTAGCCTAAAACCATGAAAAACACAATGTTGTGGCTGCTCAGAAAAGGACAGGGATTATTCCCCTCATCAGGAAAAATGTTTGGAGCTTTCCAAATGCTTTTTTTATGAAGTTGATAAAGTAAGTTTAAAATCTTCAAAGTCTCGGAACAAAAATATTTTTATTAGGGACAGATCAAGAACTTTGTGTCAATATTTTGGAGACTTCTTTCAGTTTTTTATTTTTTCTTATTTTCACAAGAAAATTACCTTATAGATTAAGAAAAATCAAAAATATACTTATAATTAATATATTATCACAGTGTACAGAAAATGTATGAAAATATGTCTCTTCTACAGACAATTTTAAATTAACTTATATGTCAGAAAAAACTAAATCTCAAAGAAATTTGAACCAGCTTTAAGTTTTACTTGAGACCTGACTGAAATATCTTGCAAAATAAAACTTTTGTGATAAAAAGTTTTGATTCATTCTGAATTGACATTTGAAAAATTGATTTTTAAAATTTAAGACAGATTCTTTTAAGGTGATGAATGACAGAGGCATTATTCAGATATATTTGCTTTGTGTAAAAGAGAAATTGTTTGAAAGTTTAGAAAATATTTTTATCCTTTTCTCATCTTTCTCCTCTTTTTCTCATTGAAATATTTTCCTGCTTCCATAAAAAAAGAGTAGTGGAAAATAAAAGAAAAATTATACGCTATCATTAAAAAAAACTTATATACTCTCTGTTTCTGAAACAATGCTAAATTTTCTACTCTGCTTTGTTACAGAAGAAGAAAGATGACAAATCTTAATGACATAAATCTTTTCCATCTATTTTTGTTAAAGAAAATAATGTCTGTTTAAGGATAATGCTCACAAGTAAAGCTTCTGTCACGAAATCCATGAAAATTTGATGTTTCTTGCTATTAAGTTGTGTAAGGTGGAGGTATACAAAAACCTCTCTGAGGCATCTGCACCATAAATAGTCCCTGTGTTTGCCACCAGGAGGGAAGCAAGGGCAGTTACAACACTGTATATCCAATATAAAAGAGAGCAAAGAGCTGTTGCTTCATGCTCACCTAAATCTACTTCATTAGCAGCCAGGGAGCAGTCCTGAAGGAACTGCTGGGAAAGCAACCAGAGAAATGAAATATGTTTTTAGGCACATAGGAACAAAGGCCTGTGTTCCACTTCCTGCACTTGCACAGTTTGACTTTTTGAAGGCCATGTTCTTGCCATACCTGAAGGAAGAGAATTTCGTTTTTCATTCAGAAACCACTGAATACAGCATGATGAAAGAGTAGCTAGCAATGATAGTGGTAACCAGAATTTTTCATATGCAAACTGAGAACTTCTAGTGCCAAAACAAATTTTTCGCTAGTTCTCCTCAAATCTTTTCTACCTCTGAGTGAAACTCTGTGGTTGATAAAAAGCTTACCAGTCATATTTTCTTTTTCAGAATTATTTGCCAAAAGGGTTATAATAGATTATTTTATACAGATTGTGCATCACCTCTCAGGAATGTAATTTTCCACCAGAAGACAAATAAAGACATGTTGTTTGACTATACTGATAGATTCTACATTGGCAGACTTTTTTCCTGCTGCAAATCTGGTTTACTTTAGATTTGAGATTAATCCTTTTACAAGAGGCAGGAATGTGAAATTAGAAAGAGGAAGGATTTGCTGCCACTTCTGACATTATTTATACTTACACGGCACTTACAAAGGTGATGACATGCAGCAGCAAATTATCTAAAATATTTTTCCTCAGATCTTTCTTCTGACATCATGCCAAAGTTAGCTCCATTCAATCTATTCAATGCCTTTTCACCATCAAAATTTTATATGAAAAGATGGAATATCTATTTACTATATTAAATATAATGCTCTATTAAATATTCCCCTGAACCATTGTCATCTTCACTTTTCCTAAAAGCTCCACATTACATTCACGAAAAATAGTTTTTATTTCTCCAGTGTAAGACTGTAGTTGATTTTTCAAGTCTAAACAGGAAGACTTTGACTGTGATTGTAGGTGACATTAGCCTGTAGCTGTCAAAATATCTTTCAGATTCATGTTTTTCAGGACAAAATGTAACAATGGCTTTAGACTCTGAAGTAAAAATTTATTTTGTTTTCTCCTTTTTCAAGATTTGATTACTTTTGTTGGTTTTGTTGGTTGGTTGGTTACTTGCTTAGTTGTTTTTTAGGGGAGGAGGGTTCCTTTGTTGGTTGTTTTTTTGTTGTTTTTTGTTTTGCTTTGACAGCACTGCCTCTTATTTATAGCCTTGGGTTTAATACATTCTGCAGGAGAGCCATTGGACTCTACTGTTTTACCTTCAGGAAACAATTTAACCACTCTCAGCTATTTACTGTGTTATCAAATCTTTCTCTGTAACTTCATGTTCAGACAGAAAGAAGAACCAGCAAATCCCTGCTGGGGTGAGGAAATCAGTCAGTAACAAAGTAGGGCATTACACAGATCTGGATATTAAAAGAAAAAAAGTATATATGTATGCACATGTATACACACAGATAAACGTGTATACAAATGCACACAAAATCTGTTAGGGCCATCTGGATTTCCAACATGGGAAATGGTTATTTTCTGGCTTTAGTCTTCTTTTGAGGCTCCCATCCTGTCGTTATGTCAGCTTTAGTTACTTCTCCCATGGCCAGAACATGTTAGGTAACTCAACTTTCATAATTTTATTTTTAACCTCAGTTGCACTTTTTTTATGTCTTACTTCTGTCTTAGAGATCTTTTATAAAAGAGTGCACTTTTCCCTCTCTTGAAAAAAAAAAAAACCACAACAAACCAACAACCTAACACATCCTTGTATATATTTTTACTTCATTTTGTATGTCTCCACCATTTCCAAATTTGTTTCTAAGTTCATTCAGGGTTTTGCCAAACTCATTTTTGTCTTCATACCTGGCAAAAGTCATGCCTTCTATAACAGTAAGAGGAAAAATTAAAACAAACCTGTCTGCAAAGAATCCAGGGTGCAGTGCAAATCCATTTCCATTAATGTAAACTGACTTATCTCTCATGAGATTCCAGTTTTCAAAGGGTGTCATCACAGCAGCAAAGTCAGGTTGCAAAGGGAGGTTTTGATGTAGGTTGAATGTCCATCAGTTAGTGCAGAAAGTTTATACGCTACTGAGCAAGCCTGAACACTTGTTCTAGAGGACAAATCCCTTATTTGTCGTCTCATTTTTCACTTAATTCTACATAGGATTAATTCATTAATTTTAATGTTGCATTTGCATACTTTAAAAGAAAAATAGCACATATATATGTATTATAAATCAGTTTATTAAGTCCTTTTACCAATAATTTCTGGTAATTCAGAGACATTTTTTACCATTTTCTGCTGTATTTTTAAAATCCTGTCATCCCTTGGTAGTCTCTGAATATGTGTCTGCTATAATACAGTCTAATAGCTTTATTTATGACAGTCCTTTGGAGACTCCAGCAACTGTGTGCAGTCAAGATTGTTCAAGCCATTATAATACAAGATTGTATTACAGTGATTTGAATGGATAAAAGTTCTTTCATTTCCAAAAGGGAAATAAATTGTTAGACACTGTTCTGTAATGTATGAGGACAAATGTGCTCCTTTAGTCCCCCAGACACAGAGCTGTATTTTCTCAAGCAATACTGTTGCAAAAAATAAAATGCATAAGGACCAAGAGGGGTAGTGAACAAAAAGTACAGGAATTATCTATTTATTTATTTGCTTATTTTGTAGCATGAAACACTGTATATCAACTCAGGTACCTTAAAAATCCTTTGTTTGGGGACATTCAACAATTCAACAATGAAGATATTCCTTCAATTTGTCTCCTTGAAAAATGTATGAGCCTTACAGAATTGGCTATTAAATTCTACCTTGTGCAGTGTTAGTTCATTATTATATGTAAAGTTCACTTTGAAGTAGTCCTTCATTATAAACGTCATCCTTCATATCTTATCTACAAAAGTTCATTTGGACTAGAAATTTGAAAGAGTTCAGCTGTGCAACCCATTTTAAAACAGTTAATTGCTTCCAGTACTTCTAAAATGTACAAAATATTAAAAGAAAAAGTAGAAATATTTAAAGATTTTCCCTTGAAAGTTAAATTTAAAGTTTTCTGGTGTTGACAAAATTTTGTAACTGCAGATTTATATGTTTGAATAAACTTGGGAAAATTATTACCTTTCATGGTCATTGATCACAAAAGCATCTTTGTTCAACAAAATGTGATTAGGTCCCCTTGAGGTCAGTACATGCTTAAAGACTAATATTTATTTAAGGGTTTTGCTGATGTGAATCTTTCTGCAATTACCATTTCATCTGATTGTGTTAACAATACACAGTAATGCTTGTTTGTTCAGGAAAAAAATTTGTGCTTACAGACTTATAATACTTGAGAGAGAGAGAGAGGAGCTAACAGTATTTATGCAACAGGATAGAAGTATGTTAAGTGCTATTGCTGTATTGCTATGTTGAGAAAAACCAAGAACATAAACAACAGAGATAAACACAGTCTTGGTAGTAAGTGATGTCTGGCCATTTGCTTTAAAATATTGAAATTTCTGTGCATTTGTGTTGTGCACTCAAACCAAACTAAGCTGGCTTTTCTTGTATATCCATCTTTTTATTTCATTTAGCCAGTAGCATATAATTTTAGTCTGCATACTTTTCTAAGGAAGATCATGCTATCAAGCGAATGTCCTGGTTGCCATAAGAGAAAATTGAACACACACATACAGACACACACACAGATACATACACATGTGAAGGCAAAGCACAGTTGAGACTAGCCATAGTCCAGTGATTGATATTTTAAATTGCACGTGACACTCTTTCCTTGTTCTCTTGCACTGCATTTCGATATTGCATGGCTCTCCAGACATGCTATGCATAATTTTACATACCATCTGCTTTACATGCCAGGTTCCATATGTACAATGTATAACCTAAACCCAATATTTTGAATGATTTGAGCTACAGTGGAGGCTTTTGTTCTTAAATTGTTGGATAGAAGAATGTAGTCCTAAATAAATTATCTGATGAATTTGTTATGGCACTAACAAACAATAAAATTTATTTTGAAAATTTTCTTAAAGGTGTAGTAATAACAAAATTCAGGTGACTTTCAAGAATCCCAGTAATGTTGCTTCCTAGATTCAATTACCAAGAGACCTGTAAATACTTGCTACCATTCACTTAACAACCATAGCAATACAAGGGCATAAACATGTTTCAGCGTCAGGGAACGGACAGCAAAAATAGTCTTGAAATATTCATCTGAATAAAGATGAACAGCATTTACTCCTCAAAACAAGATGATGTTTATAAAGCTGCTAAAAGTGAGTAATGGTTATTCAGAATCATGTTCTGGAGTTTCCTGGTACTTCACTATCTGGCTTCATTCAATTCTGCCTTAAACACTCAGATCTTATACACTCTTCAGTTACAGGTAAGCGTAAAAAACCTAAATTTCTGTTTTGGAAGTGCTGTCCAATATATCTGTCTGAATGTCCATATACATCTTTGAAGAGGTACTAAAACATCAAAATGAAAAAAACCCATAGAATTCCAAACAATGGATTTCAGACAAACCTAAAGATTTATTCAAATAATATCTTAATTTTTAGAACTGCTGACTCTCTTCATTTAAGAAAGAAAAGAGTATTGCTTTGGATATTAAAAAAACCCACCATCATCACACCCTGCTCTTCCCTACCCAATTAAAAAAAAAAACAACAACAAACCTCTTGAAGTAATTACCATATTTTTTCACGTTTGACTTGAAATAGAAGTATTGTCAATAAAAATAGGTTGTGGCATTACAATGTGTTACAAACAGCATATAGAGTGAAGAATAGAGAAAACAAAAAAGTAGCTCAAACAAAATTTTACTCCATGTAAAGTCCCATAGAATAAACCCAATGTACCCTTCACTTCAATATGTGGCACATGATAAAAGAAACATTTGAATTCACAGGAAAATTAGAAAGAAACTTGCAATATGACATTTTAAGAATGAGGTGTCTGTCTTGCCTATGGATTTGCAAGGAGAGAAGAGATTATCAGTGAAGCATTTGTCCATTTTGCTGGTTTTTTTCCTGCTGTAACATGAGCATCTTAATCTTTTCACAGTTAAGTACTAGTGACACATTCAGTTCACTTCAATGACAATTCTACCAGATGCCTGCAAAAAAACTGAACAAGAAATGCAGCACTTCGAACTTTGTTTTCATATTTCCCTATTAACACAAAGTTGTACTTAAAAGGGAAACATCATTATTGGACCATAACTGAGAAAGGTTTTTTTTTTTTTTTTTTTTTGCATTGCATTTTTTTAGGGGTGGGGGC
>WAAG01068214.1:0-11416 GCA_013390105.1 Tichodroma muraria | reverse complement strand
CAGTTTTATATATATAGTGAAGCCATATAACAAAAGAGCAGTAGCTAGTGTTTGCCCTTATATGAGATGCAGTCATATAATAGAGAGCCTTAAAGCTAGGGTTTACTGTACTTTGGGAATTAATCACATAAACTATAAATTGGGTTCAACAGGCTGGCTGGGTAAATAGGCGCAGCTAATGAGGACACTATGAGATCTTATAAGAGCGCTGACTGCCCCAGGACAAAAGTGCCGAGCTGCACCTGATGGAAAACTAGAAGACATCAAAGCATAAAGGATTAGTGCTCTCACAGTGTTGAGAAATGGCCAGGGGGAGATTCACCAACTTATTACCCACATCCAAGCTAATCCTGTTATCTGCAAAATATGACTGTGTTCAGGAACTGCCACCACCTAAACTTGCAGGAGACTAATTCTGTGTTTACATGGACAAAAGTGCGGGGAATTTTCATCTGGGCAAAGAATATGAGAGAAGAGAATTTTTAAGGGTTTCCTTTGTATCGAATGCTTGAAGAGGGGAAAATATAAAATTAGTTCTTTAATGGCTATTCCGTGTCCTATATAGATATCCTATAGGATAGAATCCCTTCTCTGAGAATCCAGGGCAAAAGTCACATAAAATATGTTCTCTCTTGTTTAGTTGCACTTTCTTAAAAGAAAATCAAAATGCATTGGAAGTACCTTTGAAGATGAGAGGAATTAATAGTCCCCCAATATCCCTGCCCAGGAAATCCTTTGTGCAGCAAATGTCTGCCTGATGTTTTTTTCAGTGCAATAAAAGAAGGTGAAAAATATCCCAAGGTCCTTGCCAGCACACCACAAAATATAATTCATTATACAGCCTAAGGAATGTGAGTTGGCTCTAAATTTTTTTGGAAAAGGTTTATAATTACCAATGCTAGAAATCTAATTTCTTTTTTAGAGCAATGGTTCATTTGGTATAATAGCACCTATGGTGGATAACAGATCTTATTTTTCAATTTGAATAAAACAGAAATAGACCCAAACAGTACCTCATAGAGAAGATAATTCCAGGAAAAAGGTCTGCAAGTTATATTTAATCTAAACACGCAATATGCTCCTTCCAGTGGCTCATCAGTGCCAGGGATGGTTGCCTCCAGGGCAGAGTTTAGGCGTGATTACCCAGGCAAGCCCATGGCTAAGCATTTATATGGCATTAAGGAACACCCCCAGCACACAGATCTTGCAGGCAAGGATTTATCTAGCTATCTAAGGGAAATGATTAATTTTGTAGGTTTTAATTTTTAGGGATTGTAGGAATGCCAGAGTGCCTGGTGGTGGGAGAGACTCATAGTGAGGATGGCATTGCCTGCAGGCTCCCTTTGGCTTTCTCACTTGTGCTCCTTGACAGCACCACACCAAAGTTGTGAGAATACTGCAATTAATGGCCTCCATTAGCAATGAAAAATAAGCACCCTGGTGAGAAGGTGGTGGTGATGTGAGTGAATCAAAGTACCAGGGGAAAACTGGTGAGGTGACCCCAGGGTACTTGTGGAAACAAATTTATATGCTTGCACATCAGCCCCTTCTCACTTGTCTGTTTTCTAACCCTGGACACATCTGGATTTCTTTTTTTCCTTCTATAGAATCACCCAGTCTATATGACATTATGGACAGTCTATGGGACATTCTGGTTACCCAGTAACCAGAATGTCCCACAACAAATTCTTGATAATTTACTATTTTTCAACACAGAGTTCAATGGATCCTCTTTGTCTACATACATGGATCTCTTGATGTCCTTTTCAAAAGTTGGACTTGATGACCACGGAGGTCTTGTCCAAGCTTAATGATTCTGTAGTTCTGTGAAATTGCCAGAAAACAGATCAAGGACTGTTCATTGGTTAATTCTGCAGCTTCCTTCATTTAGTGAGGTGAGATTCTTTCACTCATAAAACTGATATAAGCTGAAAAATCAGATACTGAGATCTCTCAAAATCTTCCTGATTTTACTGAGTTCTTTCTTTTGGAGAGTGAAAAATATTTAGCCATCTTTTTAAAAATACATGAAAGCTCCACTTGTACATGTCAGAAGAAGTTCTTCCCTGTGAGGAGGGTGAGATCCTGGCACAGGTTTCCCAGAGAAGTTGTGGCTGCCCATCTCTGGAAATGTTCAAGGCCAGCTTGGACAGGGCTTGGAGCAACCTGGGATAGAGGAAGTTGTCCCTGCTCATGGCGGGAGACCTGGAACAGGATAGAATTTAAGATCCTTCCACCCCAAACCATTCTGTGATGCTAAAATTCTACAATTTACTTTTCCCCTAATAGAGATCTCTCTTTCTTGAGTTTTTATTGAGGTATTTTTTTATTTTATTCCTCTTGAAAACATGGAAAAACTATTGAAAACATGTCAATTGTTGGATTCAAAGCCAATAAATTTTGTCAGAATAAAATACCTTTGAATTAAATTCAAAATAGATCCATACGACTTTCTAATTTATTAAATAATGTTTTGCAGTTTTTTAAACTTCCTAGGAAATTTGAAGATCCATGACTGCCCCAGACATCAGAGTGTTATCAATGCAGTGAAGAACAGCTTCAGCTGGCACAGCTTGTTAGAAAAAAAAAAAAGATAGAAAACACCAATTAAAAAATTAAGTAGTTCTATGGAACATTGATATTTACATAAATTTCTACATGTTTGTCTGATTATGGGCTGAAAAATGTTTCTTACTTTTTCACCTTATTTAAACCAAAACAAATGGAGCAAGACTAAACAATGTGGATTCAAAATAAGAAGGAAAAGAAAACCTGATTCCTGCCTGGAACCCCTAGGGACGGATGTGACAGTCCTAACAACTGCTTGACTTCTCATTTTCGACATTTGCTGATCAAATGGGAAGTAAGAATGAAAAGTAATAATATCCATTAATAATTTTGTTTTTCTCATTGATTTCACATACTCAAGCAGCTTTGGATGACAGAACAAAAGCCTCAGAATAGATATTAACAGCTAAAGAAAAACACTAATTTTGAAACTATGATTTTTTCAAATATTATATTGATCCTTAAATCGGGGGTGTTCATAAAGGAGAAAGGTCTTATGAAAGACTTTCTGATGTCAAGATTCACTGTGTTTGGTTGAAATTGTGCCCACTATTATTTTCTGACCTCTTCCCTGATGTTTTTTTCTTCTTATCCTGGCTCTCTTCTTCAACAAATTCACAATAATCCTGACATAATTTGCTATTTAATTTTTCAGATGTATAGATCACCTTTTAGAAAATAAAATTCTCATAAGAATTCAAAAATTTGCATTCTGAAATTTATGTTGGACAACACATGGATCCCAAAATTGACCAATATTCAAAATGTGTAGAATCATACAAACAGAAAATACCTGAGTTGGAAGGAACCCACCTGTGTCTTTGACTCTAAAGATCAAATGCAACAATGCAGAAAGTCCCTGATGATTCCAGAATGAATCCATACAATTTTCCTTGGCCCTGGGCAGAAATCAGCTCCATTTGGTGATCTTTACCTTATTCACCTAGTACATACATTTACAGATTTATGTAAACTTTTTTAGCAGCTGAAGAAAAGGTAAAACTCTACAGATCAATAACTCCTCCCCTTTCACTTCCTCCCCTCTCTGCACCACAAATCAAAAAACACTGAAAACAATTATTTTATATTCCTTAGATTGAAAGGAAATTTTTTTCTCTGTAGTTCAATCTGGATCACAAAAAGTGACAATAGTGGAGGCCTTCTCTTGCCCTTAAGTCCTTTTGGAAGTAAGTCTACAAAGTATTTTGTTTCTCTTAACTAAATATTTTGCTTTTATTTCCCAAAGCTATGGAAAAAGTCAATATAACAAATTTCAAACTACCAAGGAATGTTTTTCTTTGTAGCTGCAAAACTATGATGCCTTTACTTTTTCCATATTGACGTTTTACGTTTCTGAGAAGTTCAGAGAAGGAAAAAAACAAGTTTCTTTTCTGTGAGTTCTGAGCTCCCAAGTGCAAGAGAGACATGGAGCTCCTGGAGCTGGTCCAGCAGCAGCTACAAAGATGATGGAGGGCCTGGAGCACCTCCGTGCCCAGGGAAGGCTGAGGGAGCTGGGGCTGTTCGGCCTCGGGAGGAGATCCCGAGAGGGAACCTCATCCCTGTGTGTCCCTGTGAGCAGGGAGGGCTCAGAGCAGGGCCCAGGCTCTGCTCCGGGGGCCCAGCAATGGCACAGAGGAACGGGCAGGAACTGATCCCAGCAAGTTCCACCTGGACAGGAGGCAGAACTTCCCTGTGCAGTGACCGAGCACTGAACAGATTGTCCAGAGAGGCTGTGGAGTCTCCTCACTGGGGATATTCCAGAACTGTCTGGACACAATCCTGTGCCCTGTGCTCTGGGATGGCCCTGCTGGAGCAGGGAGGAGGGACCAGATGAGCCACTGTGGTTCCTTTCACCCCTTTTGTGATTCTGTGATTCTGTGTGCATTTAAGAGGCACGTGACGAGTCATTTATTCCACCTCACCTTTTAGAGCCAACTAAAAGTTAGTTCTCAACAATATATTCTGTGGGTAAAGAGGGGCCCTACCCCAAAGATCTGCGTCTGTTTGCGCCATAGACAATGATCTATGAGCAGGTCAATCTGTGTAGTCTATTGGAACTCTTAGTGTACTACCAACCATCACAAATTGATATCTGAAAGAGTCAATTACTTAGGTGAATTCCACCTTTTAACAACAATTTCTTCATTTTTTTTTCCAAGTCAGGAATTTCCATCTTTTTTTTTTTTTTTATTTCATAATAATCTTTTCATACCCAGAACAGAAATGTTTTCAAGGACTGGCTGGTGTGGACCTTTGAGTTCTTCATAGAATTACAGAATAAAGGAAGTGACCTTAAAGGTCATCTGGTTCCAATCCCCTGCCATGAGCTGCAACACCTACTAAACCAGTGTACAAATGTTACCAAATATTTTGGATTGCTCTCATGACAGGATACCTGATGTTCTGTTTGCTTACCTTGGTATACAACAATTCACACGCGAGAGAAGAGATTAAGTCTGGACATTTTAAGTTCACTTGTAGCTATATGGATTTAAACAGTGACAAACTCACAAAAGTAAGCTGTATTTTGCAAGGTACATTCAAAATTTTCGGATAGGCTGAGGAGCAGGAAAGGCCTGAGGTGAGCAGTGTCTTTTAAAGAGTCGTCAAAGCACTCCGGGCCTGCTTATGGCCATGTTTGGCTGGAAAGCACTAATTAGATTAGATATACTTGGCTAGAAGGCAGAAAGCTTAAAACATTAACTTTTTAAACATGTGCATACATTTGGACTATAACATATTCTGCTTTTCGGAGGTATGCTCTGAGTAAATATCTTGCCAGCATGATGTTATCCCTTAATTTCCTAAATAGAAATATGCTGCTTCAGAATGCACACACACAATTCTTTTATACAGTGTAGAGAGAAAAGCATGGTTACAAAAATGGTACTAATATCTTCTTTTTTTTTAATTAGGAAATACATAGAGATGCTACACATTTGCTGACATTATGAGTTTTGATATTTTTATTGTTTTTTAGTGCATTTGTTTTTTTATGATTATTGAGGAGAGGGCTATATAAATAATTGTTTCTTCAATAGGGATTACTCAAAGCTTCCAAACAGTGTGAAAAAACTTGAATTTTGTTGTCTTAGCACAAGCTAGTGGGCAAATACATGACCCTATGGCAATCTACCTTCCATGGTTTCCCTCCCCTCTACTTCCCTCTTTGCTGGGACACACAAGACCCCTGCCTAAACATGCAGGGTTGCAAAAAACAGCACAGTCAAAATATCTTCTCTTTGGGAATTGTATAATGTTGGAAAACTCTTATTCTCACCAAAAATTATCGCTGGGAAGAGCTGAGAGCAATATTACGTTGAACAAGGATGTGAAGTATAATAATTTGTTCACTGGGGAGTTGAGGTGGATGACTATTTGTGGGATCATTTTTTGTACATGCACAAGGTGATCAGGAAGAACATTTTGTTTACTTTTCCTTTTCAAGCTGTTTAATAGATAGAGTGAGGAAGGAGAGGCTGGTCCAGCAGATTTTGTTCACCTTTATGTTCCATGCCCATTCAAAGAAATTCCTGGGTTGGTTTTTATTGGTTTTGTTGTTTGTTTGTTTGTCTGGTTTTTAAAGCTGGGTCCTACAAACACATGGGAACATGAAGGATTTTTTAATTGAGGAATATGGTCCATAAATACTTATTCTGGGATTTAAGAAGCCTTAGAAATTCCTTTTCTGAGACTTTAGTTCAAGACTTTAATCTTCTGAACGTTTATAATGGGGCCTTGGGAGATCTGCATTTAAGATTCAGCATTGTATTCTACAGATTTTGCATCCAAAATTTGGAATTATGTCATTGGACTTTTATTCAGAATGTCCCTGGAAATACAATTCACAAATAAACTCAGATTTTGTGCATTCACTGGTGATTTGTGATCTTGGGCTTCAACCTTCCTAAGAGGTGTCTGTCTAAATCTCATCTACTGACATATCTTTTCTTTCAGGGATTTTCTATTTTACACAATTTGCAGCTCTCAAATTATCTCCTAACTGAAAAATTTGGAACTTTTTTTTTTTACCTGTTCTACTTCACAGATATTGGGTGGGATCCTTTTGTGCTCTTTCGGGAATTTTCTGTAGTATGAAATGAGTGAAGGTATAGAAGGAAATTTTTCCATTGTCTGTGAAAAGAATGTAGGATGTGTGGTTAATGTTAATTCAGGTGACATCCTATCCCCACTAATTAGTTAAATTAGTAGAAATTTAGGACAAGTAGTTAAATTAATAGAATTAACTGTTTTACAAATTTTAATTGGATTTATATGTGCACCTAGGTTCATCCCATCTAACTGAACTGTTTCAGATTGGGATGAAATTTGTCCCAGATCCTCTCTGTAGTCAGTGGAGACTGATCTACACATCTGTATCATGTTTGGAACTTAGGTGAGACTCCTTGCACTCTGGGGAATCTGCACATTGAACAGAAGGCATTGTGAAGACTTGGCAAAGGTATACTTGGTGTGGGACTCATTCACCTTCAATTTTTGCTAAATTAGGTTGCAGGCCAAAAGTCTTTAATCCCTTGGCGTCGTGGTTTGGGCCTGATTGGCCAATGTGTAATATTGACACTTGATAAAACCAATTTTATCAATTGCATAAGAAATTGATAAAATTTCTTAAAATTTATAAAAGAGAAAGCATAGGTATGCCTTTGTGAATACACATTTTAAGTGTGAACCCGTGAAAGTTCTTTCTCCTGGTTTCTGGTTGGAACAGAGGTAACAGGTGCTGCCTGGCCTCTCCACCGCGGCCTCGGGGCCTGGCTGGGCCGGGCCGGGCCTGGCGCGGCCGGGCAGGGGAGGGGAGGCCGTGGGCCCGAGCCATGGCTGGGCCGAGCTCTGGCCGTTGAGATCTGCCTGATGGAATCCGAGCTGCCCTCCCCACCAGCGCTGCCACTGCGGGAGCTTCCCAGAGCTGTCCCAGAGCCACAAGACATCATGCCACTGAGACCAGGAGGGGGTGGCCCTGGCAAAGTCAGGCCGCCCAAGTGGGGTTTGCTCTGGGGCTGGTTTAACCCTGATGAGACCAAGGGGTGGAGAGAGGAGTCCATCGAGCCCCTCTCCCCAGCAGCAAGAGTCCAGCCAGCGGCTGAGGCTAGGAGCAACCCTGCAACTCCACAGCCCCAAGAGAAGGAGAAACCCACAGCCCTAGCATGGCCTGGAGTGCATCACCTGGCTGCTTTAGCCTGGCTGCTGCCTTTGTTAACTCCTTCAGTGTGCAGATGAAACCAGAAAACTTCTGTCCTCTCTCAAGTGAGAGAAAAGCCAGAGTGAGGACACATAAAGAAATCACATGAAAGACATTAAGATCAGTGAAGAAAGTGATGTCCTAGATGGAAGGAAGACAAGGAGTTGCTTAATTTTCCACATTAAAATCTCTTGTAAGCTATGGGGATGGACTATAATATAACGAGACACTTCCTTTAAACCATAGAGAAGTATGGGGAGATGAAAAGTTCAAATTGTAGACCTGAGCAAAGGAATGCAGTGTTGAGTGAGCCAATATTTAGGTGGTTGTGATTGCTGAGAAGTTTGAACAGAGAAATGAAGTGATAAAGACTTTGCCCCAAGAAGAAGAAGAAGAGAATCTCTGTTTCCCTGCAATGAAGATAATCTTAAAGATAGATAAAGAGAAACTTTGTTTTTGAACAGTTTGTCTTTAGAAATAAACCCCATACATCAATCTTGGCCCAGAGGCACAGGTATAAAAGGGCTGTGAACATGGGAGGAGCTTCACGATGCAGATGTTCCAGGCGGCTGTTTTTTGTGGAGAGCTTGTTTTGTGGTTTTTTTTTCCTTAGCAAATTAGAGATGCTCCAATCCCTAAAAGAATTGGAGAAAGACTATTCTAGAATTGGGAAAACTGACTGAAAATTCTGAATGTGATTTCTGTATGTTGTCAGTGGGAATGAAAGAAAATTTGGGGAGGGAGGAAGAGTGTTTTGAAGATTTCATTCTGATTCTTTTTTTTTTTCCCCTTTTAGTGTTACTTAATAAAGCCTATTCTTTTCAAGTTTAAGCCTGCTTTGCTCTTGATTAAAGAATTTCAAATTGGCAACCCAGAACCACAACACAAATTGATATTTCTGTCTGGTTTCAGATTGAAACCACGACATTTGGCAATGACGGAGTTTGCTTATTTTTTAGGGCTGTCTAATCCTAAACATACATAAATTTCAGTTCTGTTGAAACTTCAAGTGTTTGACTATAGTCAGTTAAGGGAAGTGTGAGGTACTCCAAGGTCTTGTCTCCAGGACTATGTTGGCTTCCTGATCCCTGAAGGCCTAATGTAAAAAAACTCATGCATCTGGAGGATTTTTTTTCTGAATTGTGACTTCTTCTCAGCTGAACACCCTAACTACCAGCCTGAATTAGCCTTTCTCTAGTCTTTTTCTTATATACTCAGTCGACTTTGCATTCTCTTCTCCTCAAGCATCCAAGAGAAGATATTGGATAGCTTAGCAACCAAAATACTCAAGAGGCTGAAAGCTATGAAATTAATCCACATCAGGTTGCTTAGCACCTTGAATTTTGATCTCACACTTCATCCTTGCAGAAACAGGAAGTAATATTTGCATCCCTTCAGGGGGATGAAATGCATCCCAAAACATTTGGTGTTCCATACTGAGTCCTTATACTCTTGGCAGAAGAAAGTCAGATTAGACTGCCCTGTAAATGTGCCTAGTCAATAAGAATAGGAAAACATTACCATTAGGCAGACCAAAAGTTTTACAAGTAGTGCAGAGAACTTAAGAGGTTATTTAAAACATGTTGAACGATCATTGCCCAAGTGCTGAAAATATCAGTATCTAAGTTTGGACCTTAACCAGGTGAGAGGATTTCATCTTTTGGTGTTTAAGGGCTTAAATTTCAGCAAAGCAATAATCAGAAGAGTTGTAATGAAATCTACTCCAGCGCTCAGTTAATCTATTCCCCAGTTCCCATTTTTAAAATATGAGTATTGACACAGGAGCTGTGAGATCGTATCTGTTGAGGATAATGAAGTGTCCATATGCTCTGGTGATGGTTATCATCGAAAGACTCAGGAGAGGAGTGGCCTCAGTAAACTGCTGAACAAACTTACTCCTGACAGGATTGTGAGATCAAGCCCTTAAGCCAAGATATCACAGAAGTCTTGGCAAATAAATCAGATATGTTGTGTCTCAGAAACGATACTGTTCTGCAATGGATAGGGCTTCTCCTCCTTGCAGCACTGAAAATCTTCTGTGATTGGAATAGGGACATCTTGGGGTTCCCTAAATCCTTTCCTCAACAGATACAATGTCACAGCCTCTGCTTCAACACTCACATTTTAAAAATGGAAACTTGAGGGAATAGATTAACTAGGGGCTGGAGCAGACTTCACCATAACTTCTCTGGTTGTTTTTTTGCTGAAATTTAAGACTTTAAATGTCAAAAAGTGCAATCCTGTCACCTGGTTTAGGTCCAAACTTCGATACTGATGTTCTCAGCACTTGGAGCATGATGATTCAGCAAGCATTAAATAACCACCTAAATCACACCACAGACATGAGGGTAGAAAGAAGTGCTTTTTCATCTGTTCCAGGTCTGGGCTGTGTTTTCTTTACTATCCCTTGTACATTAGGTTTACCAAAGCAATATGCATCAAGCTATGTTTGCCTAGGGACCAGGAGACAATCCTGGCTCACCAAGAAGACATTCAAAAACTAAACAAAAAGAGAATATAGGCTCGGGATTGCTCCCGAGGAAAAGTTGCTGCCTTACGCTTAAAAAGATACATAACCCTGAACTGCCACAGTTTGCATAGTGCTGTGTACAGGCTTTTAATGAGTACTGAAGCCAGAAGGCTTTCCTATTATATTTGCCTAGTTGGCATTACCTTTCCATGGTTCCAGGTGAAGTGGTGGTACGATACCCACAATTCCTTCAGCTTCCTAACCCACTGTAGCTCCAGCTATAGTAGCTGACAATGTAATATTCATTCAGCAGCTGATTATAATTAAAAATATCAGAATAATTAAAGTCCTCAGCTTGACAAGCAGAGCCATAACTTTGCCTTCAGACATTCCTCTCTAATTAGTTAATTAATCCTAATGCAAATTATAAGCAATAATTAGTCAGCCAAGCTTGACATAAAAGTCTGCTGACTTACAGCTAAAAAGCTTTTCTGGTTGTTGGTTTGTAGGTTCTTAAGGTGTCTTTTGTCCACTCATAGTTTTTGTGTCTTGGATCCTGTTAAGTTGCTGCTGATGTATGGATATGAAATTATTTTGCATAGTGAGAAAACACAGATATAAAAATTTGCAGTACCATAGGCTCTATTTTATTTGCTTAATAAACTGGATAGTCAAAATGTGTATGGAATATAAATACATCACTTATGCATCCTAATATAATATAAGCATGTTTTTATACAATTGCTTACATTTAAGGACTTTCACGTTCCCAGATTTAGCACAATATATCTGCCTGTAGATGGTCCGAGATGTTCTGGTCAATAACATAATGTAAACTTCAATGTGATTCTAAGCCTAAGCAATACTCTGATCTCCTGTGTGATAGATGAAATCGAATTCTTTTGTACCAGGATAACTGGTATTTGATTCACATTTTTGCATAGGTTTTTAGCAGATCAGGACACTGTTAAAGTGAGATAATTTGAATTATCATTAGATAAATCAGAAGTGAGAATATTGCTTTTTCACATGGCAATGCAGCTGATATCAGTGAGCTGCATTCCACACAGCCCCAGTGCTGTCATATCTCTGAATTGATACTCATGATTGATTTGGAACAGTCATGGGTGTTTATGTATTTATTCTTCTAAAGTATTTTTTCTGAAAGTGTTCCTATT
>WAAG01068190.1:0-22516 GCA_013390105.1 Tichodroma muraria | reverse complement strand
TCTGGTTTTGTGCACTATCTCCTGTCAGTTCTAGATAAATGCCATCATATAGGGCTAAAACTCAAAAGTCCACTCTCTCTAGGCTAGAAATGGGAAGTTGGTTTTCTGTAGTCTGTGATAAGATCAGGCTTGACTGAGATCTTATTGTTAGGGAAGGCTTCCTTGTGCACAAAGCTGTTCTTTAGCTAGGTTTAGAAAGTGGAGGTAAGCAACTTTGTCACTTGGAATTATTTTTATGTTCACACTAACATCTTTTACTATTATGGCATTTTCTTCCTCTTTTTCTCTTCTCATCCTTGAAGCCACTTGGTTTGTCCTGTGGAGGAGAAGGACCAGAAAATGTATAGCGCAGCACTAACCTGAAATGAAACAATATATAAATGACCTTTCTAAGTGCTGCTCTCATTTTCACTGTGCCTTTCCTTCACATGGTCTGTTTTCCATTTTATCTAATGGACCACCTTAGAATTAGGAGAGATTGCCTCAAAGCTTTTTAACTCTAATGTGAAAACTTGAGTAGTTGAAAACTCTGTATATGTTTTATTGACATGAACAGTAGGAGCAGGGAATCAGCTTTGCTGTTACCAAGGGGTTAAAATCTTTTTGTTGAGCATGTTTGTGAAGGACTGCTGGTAGCTGTAGTACAGCTTTTTTTCTTTCCAGTTCACTAATCAGATGTATGTTAGATTTATTATCGCAAAAGTATAAACCATAGAAAATTTGACAAGATAGATGTGTAAATTATCACTTTGACAGAACTAATGATGCACTCCAAGCACCTTCTGTTTTCCAGCACTTGGTGAGCGACTTCATTAAATATGCAACGACTGTTTGGTGCTGCTCAGACAGTAGTTCAGTTCCTTGTGGAATTGCATTATTACTGGAGGTGTAAAAGAGGCAAGCACGCTAGCTGTTGGGCATCCTGCTGTGATTCTAATGTGCTCCATCTTGTTGGAGCAGTTGTTTGCAGTCTTTTCAGGACAATTACGTCCATAACCACAGAACCCATTCACTGAAGCTATATTACAGATAACAGTTGAGAATAGTAATGACTGCTCTTCAGCTGCTTGCGTAAGAGCCAGTGTGAGTGACTTGAGGGGATGGTCAAGCCACATCCACAATTCAGGGGTTTTGTAGTAGTATTAAAGTTTTAACAGATAAAATTAAACCACGTCAGTGTGCTTGGAGAGTCACATTGTAGTGACAGTGTATTCACAGATGGGGATTCTTTCTTGAGCTGGGGCTGCAAAATATAGCCAGGGTTCCTACCACATGACGAATTCTTTTGTCCTTCAGTTGTGATCTTTGATCTTGACACACATGCTGCTAATAGTCGTTTTCTAGCAAACTGCAGATTCCATTCTGTCTCACATTATTTGCTTTTTCTGTTGGCATTGTGACTGGTTCATATTCCTTAAGGTATAAATAAATATACTCTGTTCTCCAGAGGTGTCCCTGTAATTTATTATTCTGATGACAGTTTGATGGTTACCCTGAAACAGGGCACAAAAGATAGCTTTGAATTTAGCTTCAGATATTCTTAAAGCTTCTGTATCTCAAACCTTTACTCTGTCTTATCATACTGACATATGGATTGTGTTTCAGGCTGACAAGTTAAATGCTAGAGTGTGTTTAGCAAATAAAATGTCCTCAGTTTTGAATGATCTGTTAATCAGAGTTGATGATTTGGTTAATTAGCATGTGAACACTTGGCCATTTAACAGGACTATTGTGAGAATTTAGTGAAATGAGTTCTTAAGTTGTTTCAGCTTTGTTTGTATTTGGTATAAGTTGTGAATAGCCATTTTTACATGGGAAACAAAGCTCTTGTGTAATGGTATTGAGCAATTACCAGCCAGCATAGAAGTTTTTAAATGAAATACTAAACCTTCTTCATAGGAACATTTTTTTGCTGCTTAAAGCAATACTGGTTTAAGCTTGATTATTGAGTTATGTTTTCACTTTAAAGTAATCAAGAAATGTGGGGGGCTGCTTTTTAGTAATCTCTACAGTTTCCAACTTAAAATTAGTTTGTGGCTTTTTGAAACTTACTACTGATTTCTTGTCTTAATAGAACATATGATTCAGCCTAAGCTTCATCTAAATTTCATAGTTTCTAAAGAAAGTAGACAGTGTGGAACACAGTCTTCCTCTGGGACTATGCTGAGCTTAATGAGCTTGATAGTCTGGTGGGCTCAATAAATCAAATAAAACAAAACATTTCTCATTTTTGAATAAAAGCATTTATCACACAGTGTTTATTCATTCATGGTCACAAGATTGATTGGCTCCTAGAATCCTGCCATATATTGAAACACTTTGTTTTTGTTTTTTCAGTAGGCAAATTGCGGAAGCGCTGGATGAAGGAGAGCATCTCTGATGTTGGCTTGGGAATGCTGAGATCTGTTAAAGAATATGTGGACCCCAATAACATCTTTGGAAACAAAAATCTTTTATAAAGCCCTACACAAATGATGTACTAAAACCTAAAAATTACTGTTGAAATTCCTCCACTTGCATTGTATTGATATCCCAGTAATCAAATATAACATAGACTAAACTTTAAAATCTAGTAACTTACATTGATTTTTGTTACTCCCTTCCCCCAATAAAGTGTAAACATCACTGTTAATGTTTATGGACTTTTACTTAACAATATTCCAACATACTGGGCACAAAGTATCAACCAGGATATGCAAATTTGGGTTTCCAAGTTGGGCGAGGCAGCACGGCTGACAGTATTTTCAGTGCTGGATACTGCCAGATGTTTCTTACTTAAAGCATCCCCCCCAAGGAGGACAAAGACTGACAACAGTATTTTCTACAGAAGCAGCTGCACAGTCCAGCCTCTTGTTAAAGGAAAGCTGCTAAGAGACAGATGAGAGAACGCCAAGGAGTACCTCCGTGTACTGGATTAAGTATGTAACAGACTTGTAACCAGCAAATACTTGGAGTACAAATGTAGGCTTTCATCAAAAGAGACAGTGTAAGTCGAACTACTAAAAATTCAGTAGTCTCTCAATGTAGTACTACTGGAAAATCTTACACAATTGAGCTGTTCTGAGTTGTATTTGCATTGCTGGGATAATCCTAAATTAATTGTAGGTCAGTCACTAAGTTTTGTACAATGGACGTTTCTCACTGTATGTTGAAAACAGGTTTGTAACAAAATTTTGTGTTCATCTATACTTCAGTCCTAGTGTGTATGGGTTTTGTTCCCTTGTGTTTGTTTTGCACAGATGCAAAATATCTTTTTCAGTTATTCAAATGAAACTGCCCAGCACTGTCTTTTGAAACAGTCACAACAGTTTAATAAAAGACTTAAATGGACAACCTACTGTCATCCTGGAAGTGAGATTTCCCATTTAAGTTTTGTACAGTTTCCTATGGCCTTTATGAATCATTTATTTACTTCACAAATAGCCACAATTTTAATTGTCCATTGAACTTTATGAAAATGAAATATTTTGATCAGTATCATGTGAGAGTAATCATTTTTACATTGAAACTTGAATCTTAATCAGTAAAATAAATATTTGTCAATACTCATGATCCATTTTTAAGGTGGGTTCTTTCTTAAAGCAAATTATCCAACTTTTTGATAATTAATGTATATGCGTAAGATAGAAAAAAATACAGACTCTTCTTTGAGGACACTGTCTCTAGTCAACTGCTTCACAGCTCTGTAGTGTCAGTTTGGACACCTTTTGTATTGGTAGTGCCCTTAATGAGGAGAAAATGATAAATCGCAGTTTTGTTTTTAAACGATTTTAGAATACTCTCTAATTAGCTTTCAGTTTTGGTAATAAACCAAAAGGAGTATAAAATGCTTGAAAAAATACTGCATATCAGACAACTCTGAACTTGTTCTAAGATTAATTTCAGTGCTACAATTCAAATGATTGAAAAACATGGACACTCAAACCATGACTTTAAACTGCGTGCTGTCAAGGTAATTAAAGAAAACTTTTTATGATCTGCAGGTCATAAGACAGAGTGTTCATGTGATATTTTTAATGCAGCTGGATTTGTTTTGAATGGTCTTTTATTTCACAACGTTTCTGTATAAAAATCTATCTTTTCTCTTGTCCCCAGAGTTGGTATTTCAGCAGTAACCAAAACAGTAGGTGTAGCCTGTTGTAGGCAGCTGAGCCTCCCTCCTCGCTGTGGTCAAGTGTTCCTTAAGTACACGAAGGGTCTGGGCGAGTGAATCCGCACGGGCCGGGGCCTCCCCCGCCTCAGCCGCGCTCCGTGGCCACGCCTGGCGTCTTGTAAACATGAAGGGTGTTTATGTGCCTCAATGGAAGTTTGTGTAACTACGAAGAATTAATTTTGAAGGAAAGCGTGTGATGCTTTTTTTGCAGAATGACAGCACAAAGAGTAGAACAAGTAGTCGTAGCTTAGTAATACTGATCTCTTAAGATTTTGACTAAAGTACAACGCAGCTCTACAAGATCCTTTACATTTTTTAATTTTCTGACTGTGGTTTCCTCATCCTTTTTTGTATTGAAAATACACAGGTAAAAAAACCCTCCTTATACTCTCTAACCTTTAAATTGCCACTAACTTCTGAAGTGATTTAAAATGCAGTAAAGATTTTTACTGTATGTCAGTTGTCCTATGGGAAGGTGAACTAACAGGCTACAAGGGTCCCAAAGCACTCTCACTGGATAGCTCTGAGGAAAAGATTATCTCCAAATGTAATGAATATTCCTGTCTTCCTAAATGCTATCTTAAGAACTGGTCAGAGCCTAGTTGAAACTGCAGTTGAAACATATCTATTACTGTCTTTAATTTCACATTGCTAATGAAAATAGAAAAAAATGTAATGCAAGTTCCGAAGACCTAAATAGAGATCATTCACCATTTAAACGAAATCTTACTTTCTCTAATACTATAGTCTTCCACTACTCTTCCTTCTGTACACTCTATTTTGTTTCTACAGACTTCACTTCCTATAGCTGCAGCCTGTTCAGAGAGGGAGTTTGATCCATGCAGATGAGAAGTGCTGATGCATAACACAACTTTTGCATTTGCTTGACTATTTTGGCCATATGTAAGTTACAAGCAGTTTTAATTAAGCTTGTAATGACTTCCAATTACAGAGCTTCTGCTCCCTTTGAAGGAGGAAAGGTGTGCAGAGGGTGACTGTGGCTTGACAGTAAAATATGTTTACATTAGAGAGACCTTTATAAAAGTTTGGAGGGAAAAGAAGCAAATCTGTTAACAGCTGATCCAGGATCTAAATCTTACAGTCAAAGAAAAATGTGTCTTGATTTGACTTACAGTGTAATGGTTAAGTTGGAGATGTCATCTTTGCCTTACAGCTGTGAACAGAGGCCAGGCCAAATAGTTCTTCCGTAGCAATGTTAATTAACTGAAACCAATTTCAAAGGCAGGGATACATTAGCACTGAAATCCAGAAACCACAAATTGCTTCTCAGTCTTGGAAATGTATGTTTATCAAGGTTGTAATTTAATTTTCTGCAAATAAAGCCAAACAGTGTTTGTCATTTTAGTGTGAGATTAACTGTAAAGCTTCAGTTGTAATGTTAAGAGATTACAGAACCTTATATTATTAATAAAAAGAAAATCGGCCTAAACCAGTATGTGTTTTTTGTGATGAAACTAAACAAATATATTCTACTAACTTGTCATATTGCTTCATTTTAGTTCGGTGATGAACCCTTACCTAAGGAAAACTATTAGGAAAGCTTTGGCACCTGCTGGGAGAGAGGAGACTGAATTTATAAATGTATGGTAATAGGAGCTCTGCTTTTGTGTCCCATGTAAAGCACAACAGGAAGGAGAATTTCAGGGAAGGAATGGCAAAACAGCACCAGGCTATTTGGTTCAGAATTTCACCTCTTTGGTAAGGGCAGGATAGGGACCATGTTCTGCTGCTATTTGAAAGTTCTTTCCATATAATATGGAAGCAGACCTTGTCTTACTTAGCTTCCCCATATTTCAAAGCCCTATTTTATTAAGCTGTTGCAATAGGTATATCATTTCCTGCCGCTGTGCTCATCTCTCCTGTAAAACCTCCTTGTTACAGGTCCTAGAATCTGTTAAAAGTTCTGCATGCAGCAATGCATCACGTGTGAGCAGAAGCACTATTTCTCAGCTACCTGCATCATTGCTATAAAAACTTCGTGCCTTTTAAACGAAACTGGCTGAAATCACATGTTGCTCTAAAGCAATGTTGCACTGTCTTGTGTTAGCACCATTATTCAGTCTTAACACATTGCACAAAACCTGCAAAAGTCATAGTATGCAGGGGACAGAAGAACTAATGACATGGTTCACAGTGTAGAACTATGACAATTGCTCAGTATGATCCATCTTTTTTTGTGTGTGCTTGTTCACAGGAAGGAGACTAGTCATCAAGCATTTTATTTGTGTTTTCCTTCTATTAAGAGCATTAAAGTGCAGTATTTTTACTTGGATCCAGTGAGTCTCAATCTGAAGATTTTAGATGATGATATACTTGTCTCCGGATGACAGCCAGGCCCCATCAGTGTTCTCTTTGTTTGAAATACATAAATTTTATAAAAAGTTGGATCTGAACTCACAGCTGTGTAAATACTACAGGCTCACTGTTTATGGTTTTATAGTCCCAACCCTGACTTTGAATTCCAAATTACCTTTAACATAAATTGATGTCTTTCCTCAGGCTCTCTATGGAGACCAGAATTGGCAGGTGACTGCTTTTCTTTTTAGTGTCAGCTTTAAGGTCTGCTTTGCTCAAAGGGCAGAAGTGGTCAAAAATACTGTTCAAAGATGTTTGCTGTGCTGTCTCTGAAAAATACTAGTGCTGTTAGTTTGAAAATAAAGATTCCATTTCAAAAATGGGGCTACAATATTTTACATTGTACTGTTATTTGCAATATTTAACAATACAAATTGGAATAATATGTACCTTTACTGAAATGCTGTGAAATGTTTCATTTATGAATTTGTTTTTGCACTTTGGAAAAAGAAAGCATTGATCTTTTTATGGGAAACCTTATGAATCTTTTGTTTTGATTCAGAATAAATCTAAATTTCAATTGACTGTTCATAATTTCCAGTATAACATTCATATCTGAGTAGCACTCTGCCTTGTTCCCACCTTCATGGTAGCAGTAACGTAGTAGTATTCCCTCCCCCCAAAATGTGGACCATAGCAGCTTTTACAATAATGTATTTGTTGTTGTACTGTGAAGTATCATGTAAATGTAAAGTTTAAGTTGATGCTTCTAAAGCTTCAGATCAAATGAGGAAATAAGTGCAAAAAGTTTTTGTTTTAAAATGATACTTTAAAGCTATTTTTAAATTATGAAGAATGTAAAATGGTTGTCCCAACTCTGCTGTTCAATATCATGTGTCTTGTCTGAGCGTGGCTGACTTCCCACAATGCTTCTATATAACAAAATATAAAGCGGATGGTCTCCAGACAGGGTTGTGATATAACTGCTCCCGTTTTAGGCTGCTGGGAGGGCTTGGCTCTGTTCCCATGAGCCACACGGACACCGAGCCTGTGGATATCCGGCACTGCCATTGCGTCAGTCAGCGCTGGCTCAGCAACACGATACGCGAAGTAGTTTAAAGACAGGGAATATCACTGACGTTACGTACTCAATTAAGTTGGCAAATACTAAGAACGTGAAAGGGCAATTTGCTAAGTTCAGTTCTTGACTAGACTCAGGCCTGAGGCTGTGGTAGCAACGGCAAGGTACAAACCCAGCCGCTGACCTTACTCCCTCGCAGCCCGTGGCAGCAGCAGTGTTTCCTGTCTCGCTCTGTTCCTGCCGCCGCAGAGCAGGAAATCCTGACTGCCCAGAGGCGAGGCTTAAAAACCCTTCTGAAACATGAAGTGACACACATGCTCACCTAGCAAATACATAGCAGCTGGGTAAATACATCTAGAGATGAGGCCATAAAAGCTGGTTATTAAGGAAAGTAAATCTGGCTAATGTTAGAAAACAAGATGTGGGTGAGCTGAATGCAGTACTTTGATAAGTGGGCAAGCCACAAGGCAAATTTACCTTCTTAGTACTGTTGCTTCTGGAAGTACAGGGCAACACTGTTCTTTCAGTCAAGTGGGGGTTTTTTTGTTGTTGTTGTTGTTTTTTTAATTAAGATTTTTGTAAAAAATGAAGATTTTGTTTTTCTCTGCTCAGGCTTGTGTTATGCCTAAATTCTCAGTTGTGTTCAGTTTTACAGGTGAGCACATTCTAGTGCAGGAAGGTGAAGAATAGAAGCCACTGGCTTCCTTGAAATGGTGTCAGAGCTCAGTTTATTTGTGCAGACGTCTCAAAGTTACAGATGGTGATTGGTAGCCTTCTCCTAAAGAAGTGAGATCCCTTTAAAGCACAGCATTAAAAGCAGTCGGCAGAGAACAAGAAGAAGCTGTGAAAAGGGATTGGGGAGAGACAAGGCCAAAGAGAAAAGATGTTGGAGGATGTTGCTGTAGCTTTACAAGGGTGGAGTACATCTGTGTTGCCAGTTGTGGCTGAGGGAGCCGGGTTTACAGTTTCAGATGGAGGAGATGAGTGACAGTTGCCCAAGGGGAAGTGGAGAAAGGCTCTCAAGAAGGTCCTTACTCCTGTGCAGTGCAGAGGTTTAGCATCACACCCTGGAAAACAGAGGCTGTCCCTCTGCAAAGGTTCAGCACGCAGCGCAGCCCACCAGCATGCTTAATAAAAACTTCTTTGTACAACTTCACCTGGCTGTTGCATGACTTACTGCTAACAAAATCCTGACCAGGAAGCAAAGAGAATTTCTAATGAGGAAAACAGACCAAGGGCAGTGCAAGCCACTGTCTTGTGTGTATGGCTAAATTACAGTGAAATGAACATCTGGCAGCAACACCCAGGCAGAAGGGACCTGGTTGCTATAGAGAAATGATAAATTTCAGATGGTAACAAAACTGCTGCCTTGGTTACAATTTAGTACTTCTCTAAGGCTGATGAGAGGGAATCACTATCTCTTGTTTGTAGACCTCTGTGCTGCTCTGCAGACATGAATAAAACATAATGTTATTTCCTGTTCTTTTCGGTACTTCATGTAAGACCCCCGTGCATATCAGGGCTCGAGTAGGTGTTTACAGCTGAGCCTTTGTGTGCTGCCTGTTCAGCCATGCTTCAGCACTTTGGGTCCTTCCTCCTCACCTCTCCGTGATTTATCCATCACCGCATGATTTACATTACTAAAACCAAAATTATCCTTGTTGCTGTTGCAGAAAGCATAGGCTGATTCTCCCTTCCAAAAAAAGTTAAGAAAGAAGAGCAATAGGGTCACTTCAGTTTTCTTTTGTTTAAAACCACGTGCTGATATGCTGCAGCTGTAGACCAGACCAATCAGAGCAAAGTGAAAAACAGCTGTGAGTGGTTGGGTAGGGAACCTTGTGAATGCCCCATCAGTGATGAGTTAGCAATTGCAGGGACACTGTAGCAATGAGCAAGACTGTCAGCAGCCAGAGCACAAGTACCCACCACTGGAGTTAAATGCAGATTCCCTGAGAGGGAGCTGAGCAGGTTTATGAACTCAGGGACTGGTGTCCAGAAGCAGTTGTGTTTACATCTCTTCTCCTCTGCGTGCAGAGCCTCATGTTCTGTGCTGGATCTTGGCATCTCACGTCCTAACCGTGATGTGCTTCTGTGCATCTGAAGGATGGGATTTGCTCATGGCTTGCACAGAAACAAACCCTTCAGAAACAATGTCTGCGTGTGCCGACTTCCCAGGAAGGTGTCTGGGGAGTCACGTGCCAAGACATCGGAGGTTTGCTTATCTCCTGCCAGGCTGGCTTGCATGGCTGTTTGACACACACAGAGTTTAGCTGTCTCACAAGGGGTGTTTTCATTTCTGCATCTTCAAACTCTTGCCATTTTATTCCCAATATACTTTTCTCGCTCTGGCTGTGTGTATTCTAGTCGTGAGAGAGGCAGCTTTGTCCTTCACGCGACTTCCATCCCTGCCCGAGCAGATCTCACCTGCCTTGCCCACAGCAGCCCCTGCGGGACAGCTTCCTCTGGCGAGAGATGGTTAAACAACGAAGGAGGTCAAAAATCGCCGCACTTTGAAAGGCGGTTTGGCCCTTTCGCGCCGATGTGTCTCCATCCCTAAGGACAAAAACAGGTCTCAGCTGTGCGCCGGTGCCAGGCCCGGGGGAGGGCGCGATCCCTGCCCCGCGCCGCGGGCGCTGTGCCCGCTCCGGGCCGTGTGAGGGGCGGCTGCGGGCCCGGCGCCGCGGCTGCCCCAGAGCAGCGCTGCCGGCGCTCCTCCGCCAGGTAAGAGCACACGCTTACGAGGGTGCCGGTGGTTGTTCTGCCTCCATGGCCGCGCGTTGATAGTTACACGGGGGCTTGGGCCGGTCGGCGATGGAGGTCCGTAGTGGGGCCGCCCTTGGCTGGCCCGGGTGCCTTGAGGAAGCCCTGCGGCCCAGGAGGCTCGGAGGTGATGGCAGGGCAGCGAGGGCTCCCCTCCCTGGGCCAAGACGAAGCTGCGTGAGGTCCCCGCTCAGAGGGGGACTGGGGGCACTCCTTGTTCCGGGGCTGGGCGGGCCAGGCGCTCCTGGGAGAAGCGGGCGCCCTGAGCGTGGCTGTGAGCAGTCAGTCCCCCAGGGTGCGTCCGCCGGCGTCTCTTGGCGTTTGCTCGTGTTTCAGATGCGTTGAGGCAGCGTTTAAATATGAAACCTGTGAGTCTCCGATGGCTTAAAGAGGCAATTTCACTACTGTGCAGTTGTGTTAGTTACTTCTGCTATCATTCAGCAAGTCATGTTGTGCCCTTGTTTATAAGCAGCCAGCCCACGTGTGTCCAACCCGGCTTTGCTAATGTGTGTGGAATGAGCTTGAGGTCAGCAACTGCTCAGCTGTGGAGCAAGGAGAGTAACTGATATTTGCCTTTGTGCTCTGAAATCACTTGACAATTTTCAGTTAAAAGAAGCATAATTCAAATTTTGCTTGGTATGCTGAGGCTTCTCTGGTGCTGCTGTGGGTCACTTGTGTATTATGTACTCTGGGTTTGGCCTCTTGTCCGCCACTGCTGTTGGTTTTGTAATGTGACTGAAATGTTGATGCATTTGTTTAACAGTTCCAGGTGTAAAAAATGGCTCCATTTCCATCTGCTACTTTTTCAAAACAATACATATGAAAAAATTAAAGACAAAATCATTCCTCTACATTGGAAACTACAATTGAATTTGCTTTTAACCACTGTATTGGAGTGACTTGAGTATAACCTGACTGTAAAACTCCCCAGCTGCTCTAGCTCTTTTCCTGTCAGAAGGTTGGCCATAGAATAAATTAAGAATACAGAACTGAAACCAAGATGTGAAACGAAACTTTTATTAAAGTAAATCAAGTCCTGGATTTATTTTAAAGCGTGAGGCAATAAAAGTGAACATATAAAAATTGCAATTTAAAATAATGTATATTCTTTTTATGTCATTTCTCTGTTTTCAATTTTATTGGTACAACTGAGTTATATTTACTGAAGTTGCATACCAGTGTTTTTCCAACTGTGATGGTGGCTTGTGCTTTTGATGACTTTCACTTTTGGGATGCCGTGGAGAAAGAAGGGGAAATATAGTGGAAAAGGGAAACCACAGAGAGCTCGTTACAGCTCCTTGGTCTGCCACCACCTGGCACCGATGGAATGTAGGGTAGCCCAGCCGTCTCCTTATTTTACCCCAGGGAAGGAAGCCTTGAGCCGTGTTCCACACTTCCCAGGCCTCCCCAGCCCTCAAGGGCAGGCAGCTGCCTCAGCTGTGGGATCTCCACCTCTGTCCTGCAGATGGGTGGTGGCCCAGCCCGCTCCAGGTGTTCTGTACGTGGCACTGGGCAAGAGGAAAAAAGGGACAACTGCATGGGCAAGGATGCCGTCTGCTGGCACTGGGGCTGTTTAACTGTTAATCAAATCTCCTTAGTTAAATAATGGTAGTGTCCAGAGCACAGTTTCTCTGTACTTCAACAGCCATTGTAGCAGGAGTGATTTGGATTCTATTGAATTGCTTTACCTGTTGATATCATTGATATGTGTTGCTTAACTTCACTGAAGGGGAAATCTTCCCTTTTGCTTCAGGATTCTGCTGCGGTAAGGAGGGAGAATCCTCATTTCCTTTCTGGATTCTTCTGAGTGTATTATCTTTGCATTGAGGAAACTGTGATTCCTGTAGAATCACAGAGCATTTCCCAGTGTATTCTGTGAGAAAAGCTGAAGGACAGGGAGGAGCAGGTGTGTAAGTGGGCAGAATGCATCTCGTACCCAAAAAGGATGTTGTGTTTGCCGTGGATGAAAAAGGAGGAATCATCTGGGTGGAATAGAAAAATTACTTCAGAAAAAGTGTTTAACGCTGTTTGCTTAATTTGCTTATTCTTTGTCTCCACCCCATTTATTTGTTGGACTATGGGCTCAGTCCTGCAATTACCAAGCCCCTACAATTACCCTTGTTTTTGAAGACACACTAATTGTATGGATCAAGCTCACACATCACAATCAGTCTAAAAGGCTACTCTGCATCTATAGTGGTGCCATCCACAGGTGACTAGCTAGGTTAGTCACCTCTTTCATAGGTACAAGAGTTGCTTTCAAGCACAAAAATCAATTTTTCACTTCCTTGGAACTGAATATTGCTCTATTTGTATAAAGACTTTGCTGCCAAAGACTGCAGGAGCATTTTAAGGACTCAGATCAGGTTTGCTCTATATGGATATAACACTGCACTCTTCTGAGTTTGTTGTGCAGGTTACATAGTTCTTTGGATGACAGGGACATTGGCTGGGTATACAAAGGCAAGGTCATGTAGATGTTTCCATGCAGGACAACATCTTCCTTTGTTGGTCGTTCTTTTGGCATTTAATAAATTCAAAGAAAGCAATTTATATATTTTGACCAGTTTATCAACCTGGAGAGAAATAGTTTAGGTTATTTCAACTGGATAAAAAATTAGATATATAATAAAGTGTCCTGAGTAAGAACTTTGGAGCACTCAGGATTCATCGGCTGGAAAACAAACCTATTTAGGCTCTTCTCCCCTCAGACCTGGGATAAGCTGTGTACTTTGTGGTGTCCTTAATTCACGTCAAGGTGGTTTACACAGAGACATTAATTCGGTATAAATAAACTAGAGAATTAATTACAACACAATTGATGCATTACTGAAGATAATCCATATTAATTCTCTGTGTGGATAAAATGCTAAATCATCTATTCTGGAGGTTTTTGTTTCTCAAAAATTGCAAAGTCCAGCACCAGCCTACAAAGCTTATGTTCCTCTCTGACACTTGACAATGGGCAAGGTTATTATTTAGATGACTGGATCCCATTCTTACCTGCCCTATTGCCACTGCCCTCTGGCTCTTGTACTTTGGAATGGGAGAGATGTAAAGGATTTGTGGGCTGCAATGCTGGGGCAGAACAGAGGGGGCTCTTGTGGTTTCTCTGCTGCTACCAGTGTATTGCCATCTGGAAATCACTGAGGGAGCCTGCTAATTCAATTTTATTACTGTATATTTTAAAGACTGTCAAAAAAGCTCAGGGCTTTGGCACAGGTCTTCATTTTAGTTTAGTCTAAATCAAAATAAATAATAAAATCCTCATGAAGATGTACAGGCACCGTGAGATACTTATCCAACCCGACACGATGAAAAAATAAACTAATAATGTTTTATAGGCTCATGAAAAAAATATTTACTTACCTCATATGACTATGCCAATAAAGCTTTAAACAGATTAAAAGCTAAGACAGATGCCAATGATCATACCATATGAAAAAAAAAAAAAGAAGGAAAGGCAATTATGTCAAATTTCAGCTCACTAAATCCGATTTAAATATATCGATCTCTAAGTGTGACATATACTTGATTCTCTTAAAAGACCAAGAAATTTCAGTATACATTTGGCAAATCCCTTGAGGCAGCTGAAGAAAAATGGGACAAATGTACACTGGGTAAGATTTTGGCCTGGAATAGGCGGTTTGGGAATCTAACTAAGCTTGAAATCAGGCTATTTTGGACTGTGCAGTTCTGTTTTTAAAGGTGCCTCTGAGATGGAGTGGCTGTGAGGGAGAGGTCTGCAGGGAGACGGGGCACTCACAGAGCCAGCACGGGGGCCCAGCTGCATGGGCCGAGAGCCGTAGTGAGCACTGCGACACTGAGGTGTTCAAGTGTTCCAAGTGTTTGCCCAGGAAGTATAAATGTCTAGGAAAATTGGGGGACATCAGCAAACTCTCTACCTGGCACAGTATTACAGAATTACAGATTCAATTAGGTTGGAGAAGACCTCTGAGACTGAGTGTAACCTGTGGCCAAACCCCCCCGTCAGCCACACCGTGGCACTGAGTGCCACATCCAGTCCTTCTTAAACACCTCCAGTGACGGTGACTCAACCGCCTGCCCGGGCAGCCCATTCCACTCTCTGACCACCTTTTCTGTGAAGAATTTCTTCCTGATGTCCAGCCTAAACCTCCCACAGCTGAAGCCTATGTCCTGTCGCTGTTTGCCTGGGAGAAGAGCCTGACCCTGCACCTGGCTACAACCTCCTTCCAGGGAGTTGTAGAGAGTGGTAAAGTCAACCCTGAGCCTCCTCCAGGCTGAGAAACCCCAACTCCCTCAGCTGCTCCTCATAGGACTTGTGCTCCACATCCTTCACCAGCTTTGTTGCCTTTTTCTGGACAAAGTCACAAAGTCCATGCTGCCAGAAACAACCAGTTTAGGTTGTATAGGTGTTTCTCAGATGGGAAGTTCTTTCAGCACAGAGCTGCACTTCTGCTGTGATTGATATCCCTTGTTAAAAACCAGACCAGTATCTCTAAGACTAGGAGACTTTGGGATCAAAATGTACCTCATGAATAGCTTCACAGTGAAAACACATTTCTGAGGTGGAAACTTTCCCCCCTCTTTTTTTTTTTTTTGTTCCTTTTTAATTCAGACCAGCAAACCAGCTTGTAAAACAATGTGTAAAAAATTGCCTAACATATTTCTACCCATGGGAGCCCTGTAGCTGGATTTTATTCTTTTTAAATCAGATTTGAAAATATCTAAGCAGCCATGAGTGTGATCGAGATGAACTGTTATGCAAAATGACTGCTTTCAGAGAAGAGTGCTGACCAAAGCTCAGCAGGAATAAAAGGTGTGAGCTCTGTTATGTGATACAAATCTATTGTGAAAAGACTGGCAAAGCTTATGTCTTACTGATGTTCATTTTTTAACCTCTTTTCTTTTCTTTCCTTGAAAACAAAGAAACAGGTGATACACACCAGAATCACAATATACACCAACATACTTCAAACCAATGCATTGAGCAGTGTCTGGTGGGCTCTGGGCCACTCCTCTGGCTCCCTACAGTGGGGGTTGAGGGTGGCATATGAGCCTCTTAGGCCTCCCCCTCCTTCACATGCATGTCTCTATTGTCTAATGCACCAACCTGGACTAAAGTGGTTATTTCTGGTCCCTTTCCCAGGTATGCCCTTTCCTGCAAGTGCTACATGTCTGTGTAGTTTGGCCTGTTAGCTTCCTGAGTTGCTTTTAGAAAAACTTCAACTCTTTTATCAGTTGGAGCTACAGAAAAAGCTGTCTCAAGGCTCACTGGCAGAGCAAGCAAGCCCATTCCCTAGCACTGGAGTTCAGCACTCCCTGACTGATAAAGCTGCAGCTGTCTCCTGCCAGCTATGCTGGAATGACATGATGGATGAGCAAATCTCTCTCCTCTGTCTTCCCCAGTGCTGGCCAAAAGCAATCTGGAAATTCAGTAAATCTTTATTTAACTCTAGCTCAAAGATCATCTTATGACTTCAGAGAAAGCTTAGTCCTGCTTAAAGTCAGGTGGTGCAGGTTTGATTGCTGAGAGGAAGGATGTTGAACAACTGGATAATGGAGTATTTACTCAGAGTTGATAGACTTCTCTGGTCTTAAAAAGTGTTTGCTATAGCCACCATGCAGCAAAGATTAGTCCAATGTTATTTCAGTTTTCTTAAATGGGTTTAAGGTGCTTAAGATTAACACAAAAGTTTTAAAGACAATTAGCAAGCTGCTTTGTTTGATTTTATTGTTTGGGTGTTTGGGTTTTTTTAATAAATGCCTTTCAAAGTCCTTATCCTTTTTTCCCATTACTTGCCTACAATATAGCAATCATAACCTCTCATAGGAAAAACTGAGCAACCTGATCACTGCTTATGCCAGTGTACCCTAGAAAAGTGCCAGCTGTGGCTGGCAGGCTTCAGTCAGTTCTGTTACAGAGGCTGTTGTGATCAGAAGGAACTCTAGTCAGACAGGAAGATTCCCAGTTCATTTAACCTTTGGGCTTTCTGGAGGCATAACAACGGTATTTATTACTGCTTTTTTGTTTTTAATGGCCTTACTAAAGGCCAGCAGCTCCTCAGATGTTTGGTGGGCCCCTAGCCCAGTTGTGAGTAATGAACTGTCTCTGACAAACTCTGATGTGAATTGAGCCCACACAGGGCAGTTTGCTATAAACAGAAATTCACTGGCTCCCCTTTTGACAGGTATCTTTATCTCTCTCACAGACTTAGCCAAAGGATCTGCTCCAAAGATCCTGAACTCCAAGACATTCAAAGTCTTCGTACAAACATTGCAGTTCAGGGCCATCTTTTAATCACTGGCTGAGGGAAGAATTAGAGGTGCAACTACAAGAGGCAAGGCTGCCACGTTGAAGGGATGATGACAGAAAAAACCTGGGGAAAGGCTTCAGTTGGAAAGAACTGGCCTGTTGTGTTCCCCTGTCCCTAGTGACAAAGGATGTCCCCTCTGCCGAGGAGTCCTTCAGTTTCACCGTAGTTGCTTCTAGGTTTGTTCTCCTGGTCTCTCCCACACTGTGGTCTCACTGCCAACAAGGCAAACAGCCTCCAAGTGGAGACTTCCTGTCGTGGGATATTTCCCTTCCCATACAAAAGCACAGGTCCAAGTTGTGCAGCTATAGTAATAATAAATGGCTCTGAATCAAGGAATACCCATGAGTTTTGCCAGATGGACCATTCCAAAATTTTGAGATGCTTTCCTTTCTTCATATTACATCCCTTTTTTTTTTAAATAATTGAGTTCTATTAGCTACTCTGATTTATCTTTTGGTGGTTTGCCAAGCTTAGATAGGTTTTCATGTTGCTTTATAGAAAGCCATAATTCTTTCTGTGGATGCTGGGTTACAGTTACACGGCGTTAATGGGCCCTGGCAGAGCAATCCTGTGCCCGGGAGCACCTTAGGGTTTGCTCTTGCTTCATTCTCTCTACAATAGAGCTCGAATATGTGTTCATTTGCTTTGTTTCATTCATCCCATTGTTTTCGCTGGCTTTTCTACTCTGCCAGGCTGAGAAGTTTAGCAGGATTTCTTCCATGCAGAGATGCAGCCCTGTGGAGTCTTGAAGCAGCATTGCCAGGGGGTTGCTGATAAACGTTGTGTTCCATTTGGGAATGGGCAGAATCGTTCTGATCCTAACTTTGTTGTGTGTTTGAATTGTTAATGCCAGTAGATTGTACTCTTTCCTTTTTTTCCTTCTTGGGCTTCTTTTATTCATTGTAAGGATTTGCTCAAAAATTAACGTGCTTGGGGTGTCCGTACATTTGCACTTTGTTCTGATCTTCATTTTAGCTGTCTGTGATCTATGGCCCCCAGCACAAGGAACTGGCAAGGAAGTGCCTGAAATTGTGGTCTGGCTGCAGATACTGTTTTAAAGCCCCATCCCTCTATTAATCTGCATTACAGACAAAAGGCCAGATCAGTGCAATTCTCCTGAGCTTCGATTCACTGACCCAAATTATATGGCAGCTGAGAATCTGGCCCAATGTCTTATTTATAACTGAGATAAAATTTGCAGAGAGATAATACCTTTTATTAGATCCCCTTGATTTATTTGGGGATGGAGTGCAGGGGAGGTGGGAAACAGAATATTTTTGGCATGCAACACTCTTTTCAGGGGGGAAATATCTTCAGTATCCTCATCTTCTGAGGATGCCATAGAAATTATTATTACAGTCTATTCACAGCAAAGAGGTGCATGAAAAAAAATGTGAATAATGATGAAGCACTGAGCTTCCTCTTCTCAGTCCTGCACTCTTCCCTGCATTGAGTCCTCCCCTTTTGTCAAAGCTGTCTGACCCAGGGAAAAGAAAACTTGTGGTCATCTCTCCCCAGATCTGACACTGCCCCGTGCAGCTGACCCTATTTCTTCCTCAAGCTGGTCTGTTTGTTAGGGTTGGTGTGGTAACTGGCTGTGCCTCCCTGGGAGTGCTGCTTCTCCCCTTGAAAGAAGGGAGCACACAAAACCATCTCGCTGGGTTTACATAGATGGGCTGGCACCTGTGACTTCACCCTCTCCACCAGGTCCTAGGAAAAGTCTTGGTTTGTTGTGCTATCACACACAACACAGTGTCACAGTGTCCAGCACTGCTGTTTGTACCTCACAACTAATCAGATGCAATTATTTGGATATACTCTTGGTACTATTAACCCAAGACCTCTTCAAAGGGGGCTTGAAAATAAGGTAGCCAAGGCTGTTTGAACGAGTGGGCAGTGCCACATCCCCCTCTGAGCTGTGGGTTCACCAGTGGTGGCACCACAGAGAGCTTTCCCTCAGGACACAGTGAGGTGAGAGCTTCTGTCTGTTTTCTCCAGGCAGACAGAGCTGCCAGTGTATGTGAACACCAGGTGTCGGTGTGTGATTTTGGCTGCCAGTACAACTGGCATGACAGAGCCCCATGAAGCAGAGATGGCAACAATGCCTTTCAATGCTTGTGTGCACCAAGTATTCAGAGTCCTATATATAAAGCAGGAATTTCATAAACGAGCAAGAAAAACACTTCCTCAGTTTCCCTAGGAGCGAGTGAAATAATGCCTTTCTGGGAATCCTCATCAGCCACTGCCAGCAGGTGTCCCAGCTGTGCTTCCCTACTGAAGATTTACCACTTAGTCTGTCAGCATGAACACATCCCACCTTCTTCATGTTTTCTGACACCTAGTGGTGTCAGAAACCTGGTGGGGTTTGCTGCAGAGGCCATGCCTAGACTTCTTTGCTGAACTAGTTGAGAATGTAATAAGTGAAATGATGGAGGGAGCTCAGACTTAAACACGGGGGGTACAGGGTATAGCAGGAAGAATAAATCTTTGTCCCCCCCTTCCTGGCCAGATGCACTGTAAGCTTGACAGACTTATGATTCTATATGGAAAGCAACATATGCTGCAGCTTTTATTTCTCTAACCATTAATCAAAAGGTATTTTGTATAAACAATGTTATTGCCAGCTCTGGCCAGTGTGGGTGGGCTGACAGAAAGGCTTTGCAGTTACAGATAATCCTCGCCAGACACTGGCCCTGGTAGCCAGCAGCAGCTGTACGGACCATACGCCAGCGTGGGAGGGTGTGCGGGGCTGCACGCCGGGCTCCAGGCAGAGCTGCCTTTCCAGCTAGCCCAGAGAAATGCTGCTAAAGACTGAGAACAGTGGTGTTTCAGCAGAGACAAACCCTCCTGCATATGTCTGGGCTCTTTGTGTTCATGGACTTTAGCCTGGGTTATGTCTGTTCATTTCCTTATGATACCAAACCTGTAGTTTTTGTTTTCTTAGTTGTGCCAAAGAATGTAAAACTGCAGACAAGACAGCCCAGCACACGTGAGCAGGCAGCTTCTTGCCCACAACCCAAAACAGGATAGGAAACTGGAAGGGTTAAGAGGACTTTCCCTCGGTGCAGGGGATGGGGGGTGACGTGAGCGAAGTGCTGGGTGTGGAGGCGGGTGCGCTGTTCTGGCAGTGAAGTGCCTACTGGCAGTGAGCTGGAAGGGAAATGCTGGACTGGAAGCCTTTTCATGGATCTTCTGAAAACCAAGCCACAGGTACTTTCTACCTCATATAAGTCTGTAAGAGGGGAAGAGCCACATGCGGTCACGCTGCTGCAGTAATGCTTGAGCCCCTTTTTTTGGAGGGCAGTTGTGTTTTCAGGCTCTGCAAGGGTGCCTGCCGTGAGTAGACTGCATGGACAGCTTCTGGGGAGCTGGCAAGAGAGGACAGCAAAGCTTCACAGCATCAGAGTTATTTATTGAAAGGAAAACATTTTATTGTCCAGTTTTATGCCACTATTTGGTGCCGTAGTAATTTATCTCAAAGGATTCTTTCCAGGCTACTGATGCCAGGTGATGTGAAGCTACAGCTAGGCCAGAACTCTGGTGCCAAGGTGGTTTTGAACGGCAGCCAGTGAGAGCAAGAAGTGCCAGGATGATAATAAAACACTGCTTCTGAAGGCACTTCCAGGAATTAACAATCTATGTTAAATTTAAGAAATCTGACAGTTTTGTAAGGGTAATTTCTAGACTTCTGGGGTAGATTTACCAAAGAGCAAATGCTCTGGTTCTCTTCTAGAAATACTCATTCATGAATTTAATATACCAGACTTACAACAGGATTAATAACATCTGTATCACAGCAACAAAATCATGCATCTTTGTTATTGATATCTTCATCTGTTGGGAAGGATCCCATCAGCTACAGATTATCTCTTGACTCCTGTAGTTACCAAAAGCTCATCAGTGGCAAATGAGGCTAATGTGAAGTGTGAAGGAATACACCATTGGGTCAGCAGTCCTCCCCCTGCCTACTTCCAGCTGTTATACGGTGTTAGTCTGGTATGGGAGTGACAGTTTTACTACATTTAATTTCCCTAGGAATCATCAGAAAAATAGGGGACAAAGGGAAATTAATTCAGCCATAGAGATTGTCACAAAAAGTTAACAGTATACTGAGAGAGATTGGCACCAAGTAGCAAATTTCAGAGCCAAATCTTGATGTCTGAAAACACGAGAAGATTCTTAAATCTGGAGATTTGATTTAGCCAGTTCTAGAAGTACTTTAAAACTTGCGTAGAGGGTAGCTTTGCATTCCTCACCATCTTAACATTTAGTGCTGGTTACTTTGTAGTGAAAGCAGATTTATATTTTGCTGGTCTTGGAGTGACTGATTTGCCGAACATCAGAAGATAGAATTTGCTATAACAAATTGCTGGATCAATGATCTAACACATGAGTATGCTGTTACTGACAGCGTGTGATGATTCAAAGGCAACAAACATCTTGCTGTGCCATCCCTTAGGAAATAATTTCTTCCTGACACTTCTAGTGATCATCTTACACCATGAAGCATGAGATTTGATTACTGATACTTTAGCATGCATAACTACAAAGGTTGTTAGTTTTAATGGAGTGGACAGCGTGTCTCATGAGAGGTATAAACACATCGTGTGCGTTTGAAATACGATTGTAATGATTTGGCTTATTCTAATACAGAAGACTTTCCTCAATTTGATTAGCTGATGAAAACACAAGCATTGCTTAACAAATCAGCAAGATTCATAGTTAACATTTTTCATGAAGTCTCACTGTAAGGTAGGTAGTTTTTCTCTCAGTAATATGTCTATCCTGAGTAGCAGCAATTTCTGCTGAGAATGTCAGGCTTAGGAACAGCACTGTGGAGCTGGATGTACCAGAAATGGCAGTTTTGTATATCTTCAAGGGAGAATTGGAATGACAGGGCTCTATGATTTGGAGTGATCCATTGTTAAGTAATGAATTCTCCATCACCCCTTTTGGCCCTCCCTTCCATGGTGGTATTTTTGGCCAACTAGCTTGCATATCAGAAGGACTGGTGTTCTACTGCCATTTTCTTGTGCTACTTAAAACTGCTTCCTCAAAAGGCTGTGCCAAGTTGAATTCAGTCTTTGGTGCTTAAGTGTTGCAGAAGTAGCAGCATGCTAGGATTTCACATGCTGCCTCAGAAATTTTCTAGTTTGCATCTATGTATTGTACAGCTGCTCTGTCTCAGTTTAAACAACAGTGAGTAGAGACTGGCTACAGAGCAGCTTCCTTCAGCTTGCTGCATCCTGGCGTCAAATTTTAAACCGTGGTTGACTTCAGTTACCAGCTGTAAGGTCACTCAGTTGGGCAGGAATTAAGTGATATTGTTGACATCTTAACACAGCTCTTTAAATGTAAACAGAGTTGCAACAGTTGATCTTCAAGCCAGTTTTGTTAGGACAGTGCCCTTTGGCAGATGTCTCCTTCTCTGGATATAAAACCCACCTAGAGGCGACTTATTCTGAGCTCAAAGGCTGCAAAGGTGTAACCTACTTCTGGTTAGTATTTCTAAATTTAATTCTGATTTTTTATATGAAATAAAAGAGCTAGAATAACTCCAGAGTGAACTAGGAGGGCAAGCTAAACCTCTTTTCTGATACTATTCGTGAATTATTTCAGAGCACAGACTTTGTGGGATTTGCTGTTGAGCTGTACTCTTTTCACAGTGACAGTAAAGGTGACGACTGTCACCTTTGATCCCATACCTGGCTCTGTAGTTTGATTTCCCAGAGTGATCAATTTGAGGCAATTTACAGCCTGAGTGCTGGATTTACACCCTATCTGGTGTGGCCTACACATAAAGCATGCTACTGCTAAAGATAATATTCTCATTGATCTTCAACATGAGGGAAAATCCTTTAACATTTGGGTTAATTCCAAGCCCAGAGGGATTTATTTCACTTTTGG
>WAAG01068186.1:2623-34391 GCA_013390105.1 Tichodroma muraria | reverse complement strand
CTGCTTGGTTCTGGGATTTAAGTTGATCTGTGCTACGAACATGTCTCTTCTGGACCCCTCCCCGCTCTTTCTTTGGGTCACATTCTGCACTTCTTGTGGTTTGATTTGAGCTAATGAGTTAAGTGGTGTGGATTTTATTGAATAAAATTAATTTTAGGTGTAAAGTACCAGTCAAGGCCAACAGTTGCAATAAATCATACGCACACGCACTTATAGTACTGCACCCTTCCTCTCACAGCAGCGTGGAGCCCTAGAACATTGCACAGATTCAAATTTTACCTTCCTGCTGGCAGAATTAATTGCAGGGCACTGGTACGAAGTACCACTGAACTTAGGGAGGAGACTGACAGTGTCCTCTGTTGTCTTCAGCCCCAGTGGCACAGGCTTCAGTGTGATCTGTCCCTCTGACATTGATCTAAGCAAAGAAGTGTGTGTCTGAGACACCTGGAGTTAGGTATTCCACCACCACTGGCAGTGGTTGTGCCCCTGTTTAAAAAGCTGATGTCAGTACACGGGTGCTTGGTTTCAGAGCAACAGGCTCCACATGTGTGCCTCATGGGAAGCTGGTACCAAAGAGTCCATCACATGTGGCTGTAAACCAGAAAGAACAGGAGAGGGAGGAGCTAAAGAATACTTCCAACTGCTACAGGAGGATAGAGGAAACACCTGCAAAACATTCTTTGAAAGCAGCTTGACTTCACGCTTGGTCACAACTAACCCCTCAATGGAAAGACAGTACAGCTTGTCAGGGGACTGCAAAGAAACTAAGATGCCTGGAAGTGGTAACAAGTCTTGCTGTCAGTACTTTAAATGCATATGGGGAAACAGTTGGTGAGGGCAGAGAAAGCAACTAAGAGAGATTCAAATATGCAGTGAACCGTGTTTATACAGCAAGTAATTTTAAGGTAAGGAACAGGAGTAACTACTTAAGTGTCTAACCAGTATCTGTTGTGTTCTATTATCTCTGCACATTTATAGTCAACTTTTCTTTGCATTGGGAAGAGAGAATAGCTGGAGCTGGTGTAACTCACCTCCACATGTCACAAGCACTAGGATAAGGGAAGTGATGCGGGCAAGGCAGGCTGTCCCTGCTGCAGGGGCAGTTCCCACAGGGACAGCATCTTCAATTGTATCTTGTTTTCCTATGGATTCGAGATAATACCAGCAACGCTACTTTCCTGTAACTGATTGGTGTAAACTTAATAAATATCTAAGCAGTAATTGTACCTATGAGTTTTATAATGGGGGGGATGCAGTTGAGCCTTGCAGCTCTGCCGTACATTCCACGTACTCTCTGCTCCTGTGTACGTAACTGGTGCTTTTCTCACTTGAAACAGTGGGTAGCCCTGTGGCTAACAGTGCACTTAAAGATAAGGTAAAAAGCAGATGTTAATGCTTTTTGTATGCTAAAGGAGAATAACTACATTCCTTGTCTGTGTCAACTGCCTAAAGCTCCCTTCTACCTCAGCATAAAGAACACTGAGCTGCTACACTCCTCAGGAGTGCGAGTGGGTTTGACTCCTGGAGTGAAATAGGCAAGTAGCCTACTTAAGTGAAATCGTGTTTTATTTTTTATAAAATTTGAGAACATTTGGAATGGGGAATGAAGTCTAAATATGAACAGATGCTTTTCCAGTCCCCTGCGCTGCTTAACACTGAAGATAACCAATCATATCTTGATTAAACAAGTACAGAATGGAGGTAATCAGTAACAAGTGACATTTAATCTGTCTCTGTGCCATCATCCTCTTCTTCATCTCCACTTTGAGACTGCTCTTCTGTAAGGGAACAGCTCAACAAGGACTTCTGTATACATTGTCTTTCCTCTGCAATAAAGAAAGCAACAGAGGGTTATTACTTGATCTCTTCACATACACTGGACTATCCTCCACTTCTAAAGACAGAAACATTTCTCAGGCCAAGAACTCAGAAGTAGCCCAGCATATCCTACAAACACCCCAGGATCTGAGGCTACATTATAGGAAAGTGCCTGGAGAAACTCACCTTCATTTGTACAGTTTTGCAACAACCTCAGCAGCTGTGTTGTGTTATACTGAATCAGAAATTTCTGACATGTTCTTATGGTACCTGTGGAAGTCACAAGAACAGCATGTAACAATCAACACAACCAAACGTTTCAGAGCTGCTCATGTATTTCCCAAAGAGCATTGTATCAAAGGACGAATGTCCCAGAAAACAAAGTTGTTAATGCAAATGCTATGAAGGGGCTGTAGACTTCATTTCTGCACTGCTGAGGTTAAGTGGTGGAGTAGTAACTTCTAACATGCAGTGCCTGTTAGTTCCCCTGGGCGTTGATTTTCACAATACAGAAGATACTATACTTTGAAAATATATTTTAAAATAATGTAACATTGTATTTGCTGCTCTGGTTTTGTGATAAATATAATGAAGCTTCAAGCAAAATTAACGAGGGTTTCAAAAACGAACTGGTGGTGCCTGTTTCTTATTTAGATCTGCTGAAAGCAGTTGCTGTTAGTAGCACAGGAGGAGTGTCTGTCGCACCCAGAGCAGCGCCACGGGGTCGTGGCAGGTAAGATTAAAGCTCCGTCCTCCCCCCAGGCCCGGGGGGCTCCTGACCTCCGACGTGCAGGGTGTTGAGGAAGCAGGGGTAGCGCTGGGCGCGGCTCTCCAGGTACCGCACGAAGGGCAGCGAGGAGCACAGCAGCCGGTACGAGTCCTTGCGGCACCGCAGCAGCACCGTCCCGGTGTAGGCGTTCAGGTACTTCACTGCGGGGGACACACGCACGGGTGAGCGGACCCGGAGGGACCCCGCGCCCCCGGGGCCGTCCGTCTCGCACCTGTGAAGGAGATGGAGCAGCACGCCAAGCCGTAGTCCCCGTGCACCCGTGCGATGGCGTCTCTGACGGCGAGGCCCAGCGCGCGGTCCTCGATGCACTGCCGGCACCGCGGGTCCTCCGAGACCACCTCGCAGAGCACGTACCTGCGGGACAGCGCGGCGTGAGCGGCTCGGCGCGGCTCNCCCGCCTCACCTGTTCTTGAAGCGCACCATGGCGGCGGCGGCGGCGCGCGGCACGGACGGACGGCGCGCCCGGCCAATGGGCGAGGCGCCTCCGCCGCTGTAGCCAATGGCCGGCGCGCAGGGGCGGGGCCAAGGGGAGGACAGCGCCCTCCCCCCATGGGCCGCGCGTGCGCGGTGCTGCCACGAGCCGCCGGCGGTCAAGGAGTCAGAATCGCTTGGGTTGGAAAAGTCCCGGAGTCCTCGAGCCCATCCTACGACCAGTCACCACGATGTTAGCTTAAACACCTCCAGGGACGGTGGCTCCATCACCCTGGGTAGCCCATTCCAATGTCTGATCACCCTTTCTGTGAAGAAATTCCTCCTCATGACCAACCTAAACTTCCCTTGGCGCAGCTTTAACACTGTGTCCTCTTGTCCTGTCGCTTGTTGTCTGGGAGAAAAGCCCGATCCCTTTCAGGGATCCCTTTCAGCTGGACCTGACTCCAGCCCCTTTCAGATACTTGTAGAGAGCGATAAAGTCCCTCCTGAGCCTCCTCCAGGCCAAACACCGCAAAGTCCCTCAGCCGCTCTTCACAAGGACATACGCTCCAGACCCTTTCCCAGCTCCGCTGCCCTCCTCCGGACCCACTGCACTGTTAGCGGAGGATGTCCTGGTACGTTCTGGCTGGGGTATACTGCACCTCAATATCCCTCCTGGGCTGGGGGGCCCATACCTGGAAACAGCACTAGAGGCGCGGCCTCAGCAGTGCCGTGTCCGGGGGACGATGGGTCCCTGGTCCCGCTGCCCGCACCATTCCCGGCCACGCCGGTTCCCATTGTCCCTCTTGGCCCGCTCCTCTCCGGGACCCGCGCGCCGCCCGCGCCGCCCCCACCGCCTGCTCCCGCCCTCCGCCAGGGGGCGCGCGCGCCGCGCGGGCCGGCGTGAGGGGGCGGCTGAGGGGGCGGCGGGAGCGCGGGGTCTGCCGAAGGTCAGATGCTTCGCCTTTAGTCCCTTTCGCTGCATTGCACCGACCCGCCCTCGCCAAGCCCGCCTTGTCTTGTGCCTGAAATGTCTAAATGAGGGAGATAGGACGTCCGCGTGTGATGGGAGCCGCGGGAGGTCCGGAGGAGGCGGGCGAGTACCTGCTCCTCGAAGGCTTCAGCAGGGCGCCCAGAGCCTCCCCGGTGCTCCTGGAAGGGTTCTGTCTTTGCTACCTCAGAAAACTGCTCCAGTATTTGTAGCTCCTCAGGCTCCAGGTATCGGGGGTTTGGGGGTATGTGCTAATTAATAACAACAGCTAAGGAAATTGTGGAACAGAGCAACTTCCTATAATAATTTCTGTAGTGGTGTCCCAAACTGTGATGTGTGACACGGTCGAGGAAGCAGGGAGGGCTGTTTGAAAAGATCTGGTAGGAGAATAAACTGAGGAGAGGGGAATGGAGGGAATAAGGGAAAGAGATGTGAGGTAGATGTCTGAATGTGAGATGGGAGAAAGAGTTTCACCGAGGTTCTTGGAGCCAAGTCACAAAGGAGTGCTGAGACACTGTAGATTAAGTAGGAATTCATTGCTAATTCAGAGTGGAAACATCTTTAATGACCTTCATTCTAGACACAGAAAACAATGAAAAACCCAGTGGAAATCCTGTCCTGGGTGATAAACTTCTGCCCTCTGAAACAGATGCCTGTTCTGCTGCTCTCTCCCTTTGTCTATTAACTCCTCTCCTTCACCTGTGATCACGTTTTTGAGTCATGTTTTTTTCTAAGAACTGCAAAATATGAGTTGCCTGGGGAGAAAAAAGCATGAAGCCCAGTATGGACTTTTAAGAGACCTTTTCTCTTGGGCCATGATCAAAGGGATGGGGGGCAGTTTTGAAGCTAATGCAGATAGAAGCATTTTCTCGATGAGAGGACTGCATTGCATTGATCTTTGCCACATAGCTCTGTGTTTTAGTATCCAAATGGGGATCTAACTGTCATCTGTTCCACTTGTCGATACAATGAACTCCTAGGTGATAAGCTAGTCTAACATTTTTGAACAATATTAAAGTCCATGAAGATTCCCATGGATTTTATTTGTGAAGTGAGATTCCAGCTTAGGCGTACAGTGTGCCTGCCAGGTGTGTTTCCCTGCTGCCCTGTGTTTGTGGTGGCATCCCCCATCCTGCCTTCTGACGGGGCTCGGGTTGCCCTGTGCTGCTCAGGTTGCTTTTACCCATGCTCTCCTTTATTTCCTTCTTGCAGAGGCACGCTGGGCTCTGACAAGCAGAGCATGTGAGTGCACTCTGCCCTGTAATCCAATAGGACATGTGCACTGTGCATGCTACAGGCTGGGCCCTGTGTGCAGCACAGGCCTCTGTTTTCGGTCCAGAGGGCTGATTAGGAGAGACATGGTGCAGAGAGCAGTGTTGTGAGGTAGCCCCGTGCTGCTTCATTTCATGTAGGGTATTGCCTTAGCTCCCTGTTGTTGGTTTGGAGGATGCACAGAGCAGATCTGAGTCACGGGTCCCTGCACAGTCACTGTCTGTGTTAGTACGAGGTGTGTGAGTCCAGTCAGGCATCTTGGTGTGCTGAGCTGACAGCACAGGACTAAAAGGTTACAACATCTTCACATTTGTTTTCCCACCTTCTCACTCTCATCCTCTGTAGCTCTGCTGCATTGATTCCAATGTCAGGGATTCAAGAAACTATTGCAAGTGATGGCGTGTTATACACGCAAGGTGGGAAAGAACTGTCTTCTAAGAAAGATCTGAGAGAGAAAATAATAAGAAAATGCTATTTAAATGGAAGAATGGGTCAAGAGACCTGCCAAGAGAGGATGGATGTCTCTCCTGCAGACTGGGAGAGACAATGTGGCCTTGGGGTGTCTTATCAAATAGAGGTTATGGAGGACAGAGCATGCAAGGACAGGGGGAAATAACATGCCCTGTCTATACACATTAGAGACAATTTGTAAAGCAGTCTGAGAACCTTCGATAGAAGATTCTTCATCAGTTTAAATGTTCATCAGTGATTGTCCAATAAAGTGGTGCTGCTAGGGAGGTGCAGGAAGAACACCGAGGTCTCATTTTCCCAACTGCCGTTTGTTATTTTTGGTAGTGTGCCTGCAGAGGGGCTAGTACCAATCAGTCTGGGTTGGTTTTATTACCATTTTAATTCATTATTTGACATTTTGCTACAGGCTTGAAGGTCTAGACCCTCACTTTGGATTTACATGCCATCTGTATCTCCAGGTTGCAGGTCTGATTGCATTTGATTTGTATGGAATTAATTGTGCTAATAATCTGCAATGGACTGTGATGAATGCATGTTTTCTTGTGTGCAGCCAGCTCCTAGAGTTTGTATGTATTTGCTGTAATTAAAATTACTAGTAAATGTATTCAGTGTAACACACATGTACACACACACATATTAGTGAATCCTTGCACTCTTTTTCGGTAGAATGCTTCCATTTTATAGATGAGGATGCTAAAGTACAGGGGGAGTAAACAGGTTCTTCATGGTAAATAACTGTCACTTTGGAGATAGAGAGCAAGAACATAAAGTGAGTAAAAAGAATTGGCATATCAGCACATACTGTGTTGGAATATAGGTCTGGTATGTTGCTTACGCATGAAGTAGCTGAGTAATTACATTCTGGAGTAAAATTAGGATGCATTGGTACTCCAATACAATCACAATTGGTCCTTGTGATACCACAATTGTGTCTTCCCTGTGTAGCCAAAATAATGATTTTTGCTTCTCCCTGGAAGCACAGAACTGAATTTGCCACCAGGTGTGGTAGCAGAGTTGGGGGAGACAACTACATTTTGTTCCACTGTATGCACATTGCATCCCCAGATAACCTCAGAGCTGAAAAACCAAAACAATCTGGCTAAAATTAAAACTGCTTCTTAAATCCTGTCTGATGTTGCCTGAAGCTTTTTGTTCAGTTTATCTTCACAAGGTCACTGAGACAGAAGAGTGCATTCTCTGAGCATGCTGGCCTGGAGCTTTTCATGCAGATGCTTTCATTTAACATTTGGGACATCCTTAACATTTAACATCCTTCTCCCTTTGGTCTCTTCCTTTGTACTCTCCCTCATTTTCTATGTCTTTCTACTCCTCTCTTTTGAGTTCAGGTTCCCTCAGACTATAAGACTAGAAGCTCTCTCTTTTTTTTTATCACCCTAACATGTAATCATTAATCATAAGCTTTCTGTACACCCAAGCTGTCATGGGTCAGAGACTGCTGGTCTGTCAGAGCTGCCACATGAGCTGCTCTGTGTGCTGCCTGCAGCACTGCCCTCATCTTTGCTGTCATCCTGCCACGTGGAGTAATTTTCTTACAAAACCATGCATTTGAAGCAAATTCTATTGCAGCCTCTTTCAGTGCTGGCAGTGTGATCTTGGACTATTTGCTTATGTTCAAAGTAGTAAATTCGCATTTCTTTGATTTTTTTCTTAATAGTCAAGAACAGGATGTGCTCTGAGAGACATCCCGTATGTTTATAAGGTGAGCCTCCATTAAGATATCAGAAATTGGAAGCCACATGGGAAGATTGAAGGCAAATATTAAGATCTGATAAAGGGCGTTAAGTGTCTGTGAGTTTGGCACGTGCTGTCTAGCATGAACACAGAATCAGGAGACTCCCTGTGCAGCAAAAACCAGTGTGAGAGAAAAGCAGTACAAAAAGGTCATGTGCCAAGTGAGAAGCTGGACCTGGAATTCTGGGTTTCGTTTTTTCCAGGTCTGCAATGGGGATAATTGCAAATACTTTATTCATATATATATATATGTTAAAAATTAGTAACTGTCCACTTGAATGTTACTATTTATCAAATGTGGTAAAACTGCTGCTCTATACAAGAGATCTGTAGGCAGCACTCTTCATTTGCAGCAAGCTGCTGCAAGAAGCTAACAGCTGCTTCCAAACTAGTTAATTAAATTAAGGCAAGAACTAGAATATTAGTTCAGACAGTTCAGGATTCTTTTCTCTTTCCTTTCTGTATTAGGGAATACAGACTCAACTGTGAACCACATAACTTACTATGTAATCTGCTGTGTAAAACCCCATATTTAATACCTCCTTAATGGGGATGTTAAGATAGATTAATTATTCTTTGTTCAGGTCTCTGAAGATAAAGGGTAATTACTATTAATTTTGGGTAATTGAAAAATTGCTCCTTCACAAAGAATCCAGTAGCATTAGCAGGATTTTAACCTATTGCTGCCTATAGGGAGTCTTACAACATTCCATAATGTTATGGCAAAGACTGCCATAAACTTAAGAACAGTCTCAGAGAGTCTTACTTACTTTCCAGCCCACACCTGAGACCAGGATTTTCAGACATAGCAGATCTCAGAGCAGCCTGTGAGACAGGACTCATGTTTTGTTCTGTGATGAATGCACTGAAACAGGAGGTGCAATTTGAAGGGGTGGTTGTTACTGAGGGTGCTGTAAGACTTTTCCTCAGTAAATTTCCAGAAATCTGTGGAATAACCACCAAAGGGAAAGTATTAGAAAACAGCCAACAACCACAACAAAGTAAGAGATTGCCTGTCTGGGGAGGAAGCTTATGAAAAAAAGAAAAAGACCACCCATGACTCTTTAGTAACCAGTACGTGTTCTGTGGGTAAGCAGAGACAGCAGAGGTGTCTGACAGAGTGGTGACTGTGTTGAGATATTTGCATTTAGCTGAAAAAGAAAAGAAAAATTAGAATTTTTATGAGAGCAGAGCACTTTTAATTATATAAAATTAATGGATAGGTTTGCCTGCAACCTGAAATTCTTAACAGCCCCACTGATTTCTGTTGTCAAAATATGTAGGTACATAACTTCCTTTAATTATAGTAGGAGCTGGGCACGTTCCTATGCATAAAAATCTGGCCTTTAAGCTCTTCAGGCCTTAGTTTCACATTGGCAAAATGAGGATAATGACATTTATCTGCTTCAAGGAGTGCCACAAATAAATTATTGAGTTATTATGCACTTAGGTAATATAATAAATGAGATAACGGAAACTCGTATGGCATAAGCATAGCCTACCCTGAGTAACCTTCTTCACATATGACCTGGTGTAGGGGCCACTCTGAAATAAAAATTATGTGTCTGGTGTTGCTGTCGTCTTGCAGATCTTTGCTCTCTGCTTTTCCTTTCCCCTGAATTTCCATGAGCAGATTAAGCCAAGGCCCTATTTTACAGTAAGATGTATCTGCTTATGTTGCTGCATATCGAATAATCCTTTCTTTACGTGGCTTTATGTTTAACTCCAGCAGCCTAGGAGCAGCGTAGGATCAGTCTTCAGCAGAGCACTGGTCTCCCTGATGAGGGAGGCAATGAAAAACATTTCCCAGTGCATCCATCACTCAGGGCTGAGGCGAGAGGACAGGCATCCTGGAGCAACATTATATAATGTGTGCCTGCTGCCTGGCTCTGGCTGGGCAGCAGCAGCGTGTGCAGAGAAGGGGGGCTGTGCTGGGGCTGCTCGGTGGGGTGCAGCCAGGGCAGCCCTTGGCAGCTGCAGGGTCTCGGCTTGTACTGGTGTCAGCTTGGTGCAAGGAGCCTGTCAGTCACTGCCTAGCTGGGGCACGCGGGTCTCAACTCTGCCTGACCCACTCTGACAGAGACCTCCCCACCCGTCTGTTCTTGCCTAGATCCAATGTTAGCTGCAGCGTCCCACAGCCCAGCACAGCAAGTGAAAGCCCCTCAAAAGCAGAGTAGGGTGTAGTGTGTGGTGTGATTTGGGTGGGGAGAATCAAGAGTGACTTTGTTTCTGCTGTGCTGGCTGGGGGTGCTCACAAAGACCAGCAAATGCAAACAGATTTCCAGAGGCAATGGCTGCTACAGATCGGGGAAGACAAAAATATTTGAGAGCATCTGGCCTATTTTGGGAAGCTCACTAGGGCTTTTTATTTTTATTTTGTTCAATTTTTTTTTCTAAAGATGTACTTGCACCTGAGTCAAACTGTCAATATTTGCCACTTTTTTAGCTATGTGCACTGTGAAGACTGAAGCAAACCAAAAAATTATCTTGTTGGATTTTCAAAGTTGTTGCCACCAGTTGCCTTGAGGGCACAGGGGTTTGAGCTACACTTGAGATGCCTTCTGCCTGCTCCTGGCTGGTTCCAAGCTAAAGCTCCTGGTGATGCACATAAGAACCTTTTTGCAGTGCTTGATAGCATCTGCCACAGTGAGATGACTAGGGGGAATTGACCCAGGGCACATTCCTCAGGCCTCCTCAGTAAAATTCCTCATTGTTCATGCTGGAACTCAAGGAGTTGTTTCTATGTGACTTTCTGTGTTCCTGTTTCATACCTGTGATGCTTAAAAGATCATATTTATCCCCCTGTTACATTAGTGACTTAATTAGAGCTGAATTTGGTCCTACTGTCTCCGAACATGAGCAGCTTCCATCAAGTCATCTAAAGGATCAGATCTGGTTTCTTCTCTCTCTCAGTATTGGTAGCATCTGGTTTCATTTTCCACCTTTCCTAAGGGAGCTCACTTTTCCCCACATTTCAGCATATACTTGTATGTCAGCACTCTGGGCTTGCCCATGCCAAGCCAAGCAAGCTTCTTCCAGCCAGCAAGGCACAAGATGGTGTAGAGACAGAATGTGAGACACATCAGGAATTATTGTGGACTGTGTGTAGCTTAAATTAGAACCTTCTTACAGGTCAAGAAACTAAGCTGGAACCAGTTAAGCATGGGGTTTTTTCCCTCTGTGTAGGATGTGTGGAGGTAGCAAGATTTTCATCCTGTGGGAGCCAGTGGTCTTGCAGTGTGGCTTCTCTTTGTCAATACCAAAACAGGCACTTGAAGGGACGCCATTTTCGGGGTAAGTGCCTGGGACGGACCCTGCTGATGCAATAGCACCACACCCGCAGCATTGCAGTTTAATGTCCAGCACAGTCTGCAGGACATCCCCATTTATTTCGGAATATGCTGGCATGGGAAATTTTCTAGATGTGACAGTTTGTCTCCAGAAGATGGATTGGTTCTTTTAACTCTTCCCTGTCCCCACACTAACCACCTGGCCAAACCAAAAATTTTCTTAGCTTTGTGGCACACAGAGGGACAGCTATTCAATCGATGAATATTAAGTTCTTGTTTTATAAGATGTAGTATTTTAAAAAAAAGCATAAAATGATGATTTTGAGTATTTATTAGGTTCCTCTAAAATATATGTTCAGCTCTCAATGTTTTTATGTATATTGCTACATTGATAATCCTATTGCTTGAAAAAGAATATATACTCTCTGTTGTTTCTCTATTATTATAACATTACCCAGAATTGTAAGATCAGCACCTGTGAGTCAGATCACAGACAGTAACAAAATCATTGTAGAATGATTTTATTTAATTAATTTACTTAAATTATACATACTAAGTTCTTTTATTTTTGGGACTTGCAGGGTGCAGGTCTTTCTCTGTAAGTGTGGGGGCAAGCAACTTCATTAGTCTTTTAATGATCTCTTAGTATCAGAGACGGATGGTGTCATCTTATATTGAAGCTCGTTTTTAAATAAAATTGCAGCAATTTATAACATGGATACAGAGCTCCTGCTCCTGCTAATGTTCCCTCCTACTCCACCCCATATTCTCCAACAGAAAGCTACCACAGTGACAAAGACAGGAAATTGAAGGACAGGTACTAAATCTCTAGTTCAGTTCTTTAGTGCCTTTCACACATTATAGTTTTATAGAGGAGGTGATGTTTTGAGGACAGGCTATAAGTAACTTTAGATTAAGTAATGGACTTAAGAACTTCACATGCAAGCAGACCATCTTTGTGGCTGTCAGTGCCGAGTAAGCGTGTCACTGGTGCAGTCTGCTGTTCTCTGTATCATTATTCATAAGCTCCCATGCCGAACAGCAATCAAACTCCTCAGGCTGTGCCGGCTTGGGGATTATCACACTCGCAGGGCGGTTAAAGTCACTTTGCCTCGAGTCTTCTGCCTTTGAAAAGTGCCCAAGGCTAATCACTGTGAAATGTGATGCCTGTCATGTCTTCTTGTTCAAGTATGTGCAGCAGGGCTGTCATTCACTAAAAGCCTTAACATCTGTTATTACATGGTAATCCTCATGCATCAGGCTTCCAAATAAGAAACTGGTGGAGTCCAACAAGGTATGGCTCAGCCTTGGTTTGCATAATTCCCAGAATGCAAGGCAACTTGCTCTCCCTTCTGAAATCATTAATAAGCAATAAGAATATTATATAAGCTGGCATCTTTTTTTAAACCATGATAATTTCAAATGCTATTATAATTAGGATGAAGATGAGAGTGAGCTGGGGGAGGGAACAGAGAAAGGATTAAGCTGATCTCCACCATGACGTTAGAAGATGGCTTTGTCTGCTCTATCCTAGTTTGGACAATAATGGATACGCTTTAGAAACATGAAGAGGCAAATAGACAATTTATTAAAAAGCATTAATCCTTTTCATCCTGAAATGTTATCTCATACCATAAATAGGATCACAGCTCTCCAGTCCACTTATATTCTAACTAATTGACCCTGTAGAAAAGCCTGAAGAGCAGTATGTGTTTGTGTTGTACCCTGGTGACTATCGGCTCCATAGTAGGTCTCGTAAAGTGTACAAAAATATTCCGTGGCCAAGAATATCTTTGTGTAAGCCAGAGTGACTACTTGGTGATTGAGACTGCAGTGCTATCATATCACAAGACGTGGCGTCTTGGGTGGCAGGTCCCAAGCCTGGCTGATCAGATGTGATATTTTAATAAAAAAAAGTTTAGTGTCTTAATCGAGGAGGTGGGACTTGCTGGAGGAGGAAAACCAGGTGCAAATATAGTTCATAGATGTAACTAATAAGGCCACTTCCTTTGGAATAGGGAAGATTTAAATAGGCACTTGTCAAAATCATTTCCCTCTAATGCTGCAGCAGCCCTTGGATCTGAGCATGTTCCTGATGTTCCCCCTCACTCACATGCACGAACACGGGGAGGCAGGCGGGAGGAGGCAGCTGCACTGACACACTATGGGGTTTGCAAGAACACGATGGCAATTTAGAAGAGCGATTAAAAGATTGCAAACATTTATTAATAGCTTTGCTGCTGCAGCAGCTCTGCCAGAGAAGCCTTGCTTCCTCTGGGATGCTCTTACCTCCTGCCTGTTCCCTTCCAGAGCTTTAGGAATTGAAGAGTCAGGTTTGGACTGGGTTTCAGTTTAAAGCCATCATACTGCAGACCAGATTAACCCACTACCCAGGTGAGGGGACAAGAGGGACTCGAGTGTGAGAAAGAAACAAGNCTTTCTTTTCTTCCCTGTGCTGCTTTCTCACGTTGTTCCTCTTTACCCATTCCTTCTCTTCTTCTTTTGGACAGAGTGACTTTTTGTTCAGTGCATTGGCACTAGATTCAGATGGGGGCCTACAGTGCCCTTTTGATACTGTAAAACAAAATCAGTGAAAGATGGGCATAAAAGCAGTATTTGAGAGCATCTGCTGAAAATTCTGCAGAGAGATCTAATTTCCGAACCCTAGCATAATCAGTTCCTTTGTGAATCTCATGACTCTTGTTTATGTCTCTTCAGAGTTTTAACATTGGGGATAGGGAAGAGGCGAACATTCAATTAAAAAAAAAAAAAAAAGAATAAAAAGAAAAAGAAAGGAAAGGACAATTGGCAAAAGAGCAAGAAATCACCTTAATCTTCATGGCTGATCCTGCTGAACAGCACTTAGCACTGTAAATTAGATGTGCAATTCTGATGTTTGAGTTCACAGTGTCTGGGATGTTTTTATCTCACAGAGCAGATGATGGAGACTGACTGATAGGAGTTTGCAATAGGAGGATATTTATCCTACACATACGGTGACCTCCTCCATATTCCTGTCCACAGTGGAATAAACAATTACTTTCGCTTTTTATTTTTCTTAAACTGCATCCTAAGAGAAACCTAAGTGTCCAGACAGGCTAAAAGGAATATATTTTTCTGTTAAACAACGACTGAAAATATAAATGCTGTGTCCTGGTCATTATCTGAAGTCCTGCTGTAGCTGAGTTGGAACACAATGCACTTCAACTATGGTATTTCCTGTACAGTGTGGCCAAGCAACTGGATGTGCATTGGACATCAGCACCTTTCTACCTGCGCTTGACTTTTTAGTTCCATCAGAAGCATTTTTCTTCTGTTCATACACACAGTTTAATCATTCCACCTTGCAATTTAAGAAAAATCTTGTTGCATAATTACTACATCTCTGCTCAGTACAGTAGAATAGGCAGAGGGAAAAGCAAAATGGATTCAATGGGATCAGAAATGAGAAAAAATATGATGGTGAAAGAATGCAGGAATGAAATTAGAGTTAAATTATGGGTCCTGCATTACCTGAACCTGCTGTGGGTTGAGCTGGGATTTTTTAACTGCTTCCCCTGTTCCTTGAAGTTTTCAGTTTAAATATTTCCTTGGTCAGTTTTCAAGTGTAGTGTTCAATTTGTAATTTGATGAGCATGAATTTTTGTCTATTGAAGGGAGTGTGGCTTATGAAAAACTCCTGGTTATCTCTGTTCACCTTGTATACCATGCTCTTTGTGGGAAACAGCACAAGCTGAGACATAACAGAAAATATCCCCCCATGGGATGCTTAAGGAAAGTCTGTATAAATTTCTGGAGAGTTTGGCAGACAGCCTCTAGGACTTAAAAAGGCTTGTTTTTCTAGGAAATGTGTGTATTACTTCGAATAATCCTAGTCTAAAAGACAGAGAACCCACCGATATATTTGGGCTAATAGCTTGTTCACTTTTTGTCTTTAGAAGCTGGAATTCCCCTTGTTCAGAGTACCCAAAGAATGACATTGATGAGGATGAAACAGACCTGGAGGTTAGAGAGGCACCTGGTCTCAGGTAAGAAAGAATATAGATAGGATCCTGCAAGCACCAGTTCAACTGAAGGAACTACGTTTCCTGTTTGATGGTTGCAAGTGGCAGCCCCTTGCAGGCAGTAGCAGCTGTATCACTCAGTTGCTCTATCAAAATTCTCATCCTTCTCTAGCAGTAGCTATTTCATTCCTGTTGGTTTCAGCACCTTTAATTTCCAAGTTTGCTGTGTGTGACAAGAGGATGGCTCACAGTTCTGAGGCAATTAGGACACATGTTGGTGGAATTGTTTTGTTGGGATTTTTTTCATGACATTTTCAATGTCCCATACATTTTGGGATATGCTGGCCTTTACAAATATTTAAAGCAAGAAACTATTTCATTAGCATTTCCCTCTTCCATCAAGATCTTGGCCCTTACTAAGGCTCTTGCCTCCCATATTCCTAGTTTTCTTTTTATTAACTGTTTTCTTGCTCATTAATAAAACTATATATTGTGCTTCTTAAGTATCAGAATTACCATTCTCTTAGCCATAGAGCTGTCACTCTAGCCTTTGCCATTGGCATTCACAGGTATTGTTAGGACAGATGCTCCCTCTGGGTACACTGGTCATATCTCTGGAAGTAATTGGAATTGTACTTTGCAAATGAGCAAAGAATTTTCTCTCTTATGTATTGAGATATGTCCTGTATCTTGTACTGGCTGCTATCTCTGCATCCAAGTGGCAGGTAACAGGACTGCAGCTATGGATAAAATACCTTGCACTGAGATTCTAATACAGCAAAGGACCAAAGCATTAAGTTTCCGAAAAGTAGAGAGGTGAGTGTTCTCTTGTGTTATTGCTCACTGATACGGGAACATTGCAAGAGAAAACAGGTATCATTCTCTGTGTCCTTGTTAGGAGACAGGGAAAAGGTAATGATGAGGAAAGGGAAGACAGGTTAGAGGTAGTAGCAGAAAGGAGAATTGTCCTTTTATGAGAGCCAGGTACCAGTAAATAACTTTTAAGTGATAAGAAGGTGGTAGAAGGCAGAACTGGGATCTTTTCAAGGTTTAGACTCTTCTATGGAGTAAGTCACTTGTGTTTAGGGAAAAAAAATCACCAAAGATAGAATATTCCCTGACATTATTATAAAAATGATGAAGCTGCACATGATGAACCTGTAAAATTCTGGAGTAGGTCTATTTTAAAACTATCAGAACAAAATCATTAATTTTTAACAGAATGTACCTTGTTGGTTTGATGATGAATTACAAACTGGAGGGAAAATGAAGAAGCAGCTCATGTAAAGCTGCATCATCCTCTGCCTCTATTGGGACAACACTGTATCACCTCAGCTGGTAGCAAAAAGTCTGCAAAGCTCTGTCATTGTTTGCATCACAGCATGACCTGACAGCAACTTACCTTCTGTCACCACACAGTGCAGTGCTGGGGACCACTGGCAGGGGCCACAGGGCTGGGGAATATTGCTCTTGTCAGCACCTCTGGCAAATGGAAAGAACTGAAATACACTGCTCTGTTTATTCTGTTTGTGTGGATTTTCATCACCCTTACTTGTTTTCAGTTCAAATAACAGCTATTTGTGATTTTATTTTTCAAGATTCTGCTTGCAAAGGTTTGACTTTAACTGAACTGTTCAATTATGTTGACTGTGTGTGCTGTTGTCCAGAGCTTGCTTTCTCACACAATGCTTGAGTGAGCAACAGGATACAGCCATTAAACTTAGTTTATGAAAAACATACCAGAATCATTTTGATCACATTATCTTAAATTCTCCACGTGAAAGAAATGTAGCAGATTTCCTCATGTTCTGTCTCCAAATCTTGCTTTCTGTTTTTTTTTTGTTGTTTATCTGTTTGTTTGTTTTAAAAATGGTAATACTGGCTTTGGGATCCTGCTTGTGTTCTTCTTTAGCATTGACTTTATATTTTCTTCCCTTCCTGATATTCTTTTACTTCCTTTTAACACAGTATTGGTTTAAATTATTTCCCTCACTGTTAAGTATTCATGCCCAGCCCCTTCAGTCAGCAAATTGGTGTGATTTTCTTGGCTAGGACTCGTGCCTTACTTACTTACATAGGTGTTTATCCTAAAATTCATGAAACATCTATCTTTATTGTCTTAAGTTTGAGGAAGGACATGTTTCAGGAGAGCTCCATCTGTCTTTGAATAAAGTCAACATGAACAAACAAATAATCATTAGAATTTCTTTATTCTGGGCACCTGGTGTCCTATGCAAGAAATCACACCAATCATATTCTGCTTTCCTGCAGAACTAAAAGAGATACATCTGTCTATCAGCTGGGTTAATTTCTCTCACAATGGAATAAGCAAATCTGACTTTTTTTGTTAAAATTCTCATGCTATTTTATCATAGGAAATACTGAGATGTGCCTAGTAGTACACCTCACCTAGAGGTGAGGGTTTGTCAGCTCGCTTGTTGCTGAGCCCAATTGCTGAACAATGTCACCAAATCTTGGTCAGAAAAAAGTTCTTCGTAAGCAGAATGAGAGGTTCACTCTCAGAGACCTGCTCAATTTTTTCCATAACCAACCAATTAATGGGTTAGAAGCTCCAGCTGAAAAACCAGAGTGGTGTGGACGATGGTGTGGACAAAGGGAGTTGTTGTGCCAATGTACATTTCTAAGCCCTCTTGATGGATGTTACATTATCCACAGAGCAATGTGGCTTTTGGGTGCTTATGAGTAATGAGTAGATGTGGATTGTTTAGTGTCCCTGTCCCCCAAGGCCACTGCCCTTTGAGAGAGAACAGCGTGTGCCACCGTGTTTGGCAGCCACGCTCCCAACCTGACGCAGTCATTTGGGGGGGGGCGCGGAGCTGGCAGAGATGACTCATTCCGCCTCAGTGGCTCATTGAGGAGCTGCAGGGAGAAGCTATTTATAACCAGACCTTTCAGGTTCAGTGCAGCAGCATCTTCAGCAGGAAGGGGACAAGAATGGAGATGGCACATTAGACTTCTCAGATACAGATCGGCCCTCACACCGATATTGTCCCTAGAGCCACAGAGCCACTAGCTGACTTCAGCCAGCATCTTTTCCAAGTCTTTTGCTCAGCTCTCTGGGTGTTGTGGTCCTGGTGCAAGATTCTGGTGATCAACTTCTCAAAGAGCAAGGTGACAACTGTGAATATCATCAGTGTGAACAAAACACAAACTCTTTATACTGTAGCTTCGAAGCTGACACTTGCTGATTCTTTCTGACTCATGGCCCTAGCATTGCCACCACTATCTTTTCTTTGTCCACGTTCATGCCTCGCTCACCATTAAGATGAACACTTGTCACGAGTGTCTTCAAACAGGCTTTATGCTGCCAGCAAATCCCATTTAAACCTCCTGAGGTTTCTCTTCTGTGCAAGCTAACACTATAAAACTGCAGTTGGTTTCCTGATCTTGCTGTGAACTCATTTCATCTTTAGGTGCTTCCATGACTCCACATGTGAAACAGAGATAATGATACCTCCTGGGTTAAGCACAGTGGGATCTATAGTGATGAAACACCACCTAAGTGGTAGTGTTATTACCAGAGTCACAGTACAATACGAAAGCATTTTACACAACAGTAGAGGACAGCATGCGTTAAAGAAAATATTTACTACAAACACATATGTCTTTGTATCTAGGTAACTGTGGACTTTATCTTGAAGAATATTAGCACACATAAAAATTTCATGTCAAGTTAAACTTTTTCAAGTTATCTGTTCTCTTAACTGGCTTTTGAATTCAAAGCCACAAAGCACCAGGGATCCTGTTGTATAAATGCTTACCTTGTTCTTTTTCTACCTCTGTCCTATTCTTAAGCCAGTTTGCATGCATGTCTGCATGCATGCAAACATGCATGGAACTGAGCTGGGGTTAGATGGCTCCTTGTCTCTGGTCTGTGGCTTCTTCCCATAGTTTAAATGCTGCATATCTGGCCCTTCATCTTCTCTTTTTTTCCTCTTCACTTCTTTCTTCTTCTCTGTTCTTCATTCAGTAGACAATTGGCTCAGCAGTGTGCAGCTGTTGCACAGTTTGATCAGTGTAAACACTCTGTTAAGGCCATTTGGTAGGTCCATATGGGTTTCCTTGGTGGTCTCTCTTCTGGCTGCCCTACATCCCTGTGCTATGGACCCAATGCCACAGTAGCCTTTTTACAATGGGTTGTGTTGATTATCTTCATACAGAAGCTTTGCTATAAATAGTTCTTGCCTTCAGCTTTGGCAATCAATGAAAGGGGAAGTCTTCCTTGCATAAACCAAACAGTGCTGCAATGATAGTTTATTTCTCAAAGTCCAGCTATAAGACTGCAGAGGTATGTGAATGTGACATGCACCTCATGACTTGGGCTGGAGGTTGCCTCTGCACAGTGGTCCAAACTCTTCCTAGCTGGCACATTATTTTCTGTAATGTCTGTTTCATTTTGGGAAAAGTAGACATTTGGCTTTTACAACTGCAAATAAACTTCCAAAACATCAACAAAATGTAACTGGTGCAGAGATATTTGTACCAGTCTTGAGAAAAAGAGACCATATTTCAGTGACATGAGGTGCAGTGGTTTTTGGGTTTTTTTTTGAGGGGTAAACTAAGGTACTTATAATTCATAAGTGATTATAACTAGAACGTCAACTTTGCTCCTCGTCTTCAGCAAATTTTACACAACAGATAAAATGGTTCTTAGAGCCTTTGGTTCATCCTTTTAGCAGCTGCCCTGGCTTCCCTTTGGCACTTTAGGTAGCTATGAGTACATGAGTATGGAAGTGCAGCTGGCTTGCCCCCCTGGGTGCCTCATCACTCCACTTGGCCTGAGGCTTGCAACCTTCTTGAGCAGACCCCTGGAAGGCAATCCCAAGGATGCTCAATTTTACTGGAGAGTTCACAAGGAGGTGTGTCCAGGTTTGACTTCATGAACCCAGAACCAAGAGGGCTGGGAGGGGAAACCAAGAGTGTGTATACATGTCAGAGCCTGAAAGGATTTACTTCCCTGCGTTTCCAATTGCTTGTTTTCTATCTGGGGAAAATCCCTTTTGACAGCCCAGGCGGTGAGCTTCTAATTCCTGTCTCCGGCTCATTTTTCACTTCAATCCCTCAGCGAAAGGATTTTAATGCTTGATGGATTCAAACAAAATTATTTCCGTTCCTGTGGCTTTGCAAAAGCCTCTAGGGTGTGTGTATGTGCGCACAGGGGAGGAGGGATGGGGCTTGTTTTCGTTACACTCCAGTAAGCCTCCTCTCCAAGGGAGACCTATTTCATTTCTTCATTAGTGGCTCTCTTACTGACAATTCCTCTCATGCTGTCCTCCTGGCTCTTGGGTCACAGGAGGACCTGTAAAACATTTTCTGTTCCAAGGGGTACAGGATGCAATGTTCCAGATCAGTGTTTCTGCAGCAAGTGGGGATTCAGATAATACGACCATACTGTGCTTCCAGGAATAGCACTGAATTGGGGGGAATAACTGTGGGAAAACTTTCAAACTCCCCATCTCTCACTGGGAGTGCAACACCACCACAGGCTGAGGGATGGGGTTAGTGACTGAAGTGTTACCTGGGTAATCAGTAGTGTTTAGCATTGACATCTTGTTTGAACATGTGTACAATTCACCCTACTGCCGTTGTAATGGACAAGTGTTGCTTTTTATTACAATTTTCAGGCTCTCTTGCCAGCAGAAATCACTGCAGGGAGCTGTGCAGGGGCTCTGCTTGCATAACATTCAGTAATCAGTCAGAATTTCAGCTGCTCAACGACCATGTGTTTCTTCTGGGCTTCTTCCACAGAGTTCCTGTGTCTGGGAGGCTAAACTATTTAAATGCTGAGTATCTCACCCTTCTATTCAAACCAGATCATCATCATCAAAGTTTACAAAACAATTGCTCTATGATACACAGCTCTAATAAGGATTTATAACTAATAGGAGCTAAATATCCTCATTATTCTCTGAAGAATTTAGAGTGTGGCGTAAATGATGTCTACCAATGTATAAAACTACTGTTGTTAGGGTGTGCTAAGCCCACTCAGTGATACCATATCTAGATTAAGTTGTTTCAACTTATTATAACTGCTCACAAGCTGTCACTTTGTCAGTCAAGGAAAAAATCTTGTTCCTGGAGTTGGAAAGTTATTCTGTGTTTCTCTACAGCATATGCCTTTCTTCTAGGACAACCTCCTCTGTTCACAGCCTCCTGTGAGTATTTGTTTAGAGTTACTGATTATCATAAATGATGATGTGTTGTGTCATGTTTGTAAAGCTGATGGGTCTGGGGACTACAAGGTGTAACTTGTGAGTGTGATCCTTTTTATCCATCTCTTTATATAATTTCAAACCCCCAGTTCCTCTAACTTCAGTTTTTTTCAGTATGTGTTCTAATTCTCATTTTTTATTTTGAAAATTGTCTACAAGAAAACATTGTCTACAAATGAGAAGCCCTATTTCATTAGTGTAGTTTTCTAATATATTGCATCAGAGATTATTTTGCATTATAAATACTCAAAATTATATATTAAGTATGCGTTGAAGTTTTAGTTGTAAATACAGTAATAGTACCTCAAGAATTATTTACCTAGTTAATATAGTCTTGCCTGTAATTGTATATTTATTTCAACTTTGTCGATAATCCTCAAGATTTCAAGCCAGGGATAATAAATTGAAGTGGTAATGAACTTTGGAACTTCATTAATAAAATGATGCAAAGTCTGTTAGGTAGAAGAGGACACTAATTTATGAACCAATAGATATTACTGGCCTGAAAGCTTCAGCTAATTGTTACAGCAATGGTACAGGCAAGTCTCATTTTGCCTATCTTTAGATTGCAAAAAAAGAAATAAATCTACTTGACAGTTTCCTAAGGATCAATTAGAATTTGAATTCATTGTGAGTAATTTGGATTTACTTGCCTCACATCAAATTATCTGATACTAAATAGATATTAGCATCTGACTGTAACAGTTTTATCAACAGGATTTACCAATAAATGATAACTTATTTTAATACCTATTTCTGCAAGTGAGGATAAAATAAGTTATCCACAGTGACAAAATATGGTGTCAGTGCCACTGAGAAAGCAGCATGCTGGGTTTTCTCTGTCACTTGTCTTTTTTACTTAGTGACTGAGACCAGTAAACCTTTCCATCACTGGAAAGTCTGAGAGATACAACTGGTGTCTTTCAGCTGGAAAATCAGTATCAAGCTTTTCTTTGCATTCCATGTTATACCAACTTTCCTACCTGTGCTGCCATTGGCTCAAGTCTAGGGCTTGCTGTGCCTCTGGCACACTAAACAATATACTTGTCACTGCCCTCAAATGTTTTTCAGTCTCCTATTTATGCATATATTTAGTCTTTACAACCCTTTAATAGCAACAGGCTTATCAATGCCATCTCTGAACTTTACCTGGATATCCCTTGCTGTATTTGTTGTTTTATTTTTTAATTGCATGGAAGACTGCATGTAGCATGGTACTCGTGTGCCATTGCCACATGTAATAAATATTTTATTTCCTTTAAAGCTGATAGCATCTTCATTTCCCGCTGCAACACTGATCTTTTCCCTATGAACAGTTCACTGGAGGTGGCATTGCAGAGGTCTTGTGTGTGTTGTTCAGACTCTGCTGCTGCTGGGAAAATGTGCAAAGCTGATCCATGACATTTCTGGCTTCTTCTTCTGCGTGCCAAATATTTTCTCAATGCATCTTGGTTATCACAGACCATGTGTGGTTGTCCATGATTTGATCTTTGAGCTTACATCTCTCAGATCTCATGTGGCATATTTTGTGTTTTCATGGAGTTTAGATATGACTTGCACTTACTTCTGGACTGGATGACTGCCAGAGGCTGGTTCTTTTACATTCTATCAGCTTTGAAAATTTTGAGGGTGAATCAATTCCTTATTAAGAGGGCAGACCTTAATTTGAATTTTCTGAAAAAATCTCAGGAGAGATACCCCTTAGTAATCTATGTAAAAATAAGAATCAGCGAGACACATGCATTTCTTCAGCTTCACTTTCTTTTTTTTTTTTTTCATATTAGCCTAAAGAAAATAAATCTTAACATTCCATTTTTATGTGAAGTGCACTATCGCATCGTGTATATGGATTTCTAAGGAGTTTTCACTGCCAGAATTGACTGGAACCTCTTAAACATTTCAAATGCATCAAAATTGAGTATTAAGAAAAATAAAGCTTCTGATTGTCTTCCTTTTTACTGGCATACATGGCTTTTAAATAAACATGGATTCATAGCATATACACATGCAATTTATGTTTTCCCAATTGCCTCCTGTATTTCCAGACTTTCAGCTCTTCTGGGCATCTCAGTAGCTTCTTTTCCATTGAAGTCAACCTGCTTGGCATCTTTTTATTCCTGATACCATATGGCATTCCTTAATCCCTCTGCACCCAGACTGCTTTCAAAGTTACTCCTTATTAGTGACGCATTTCCAGCTGTCTCTACTTAACCCAGTGAAGGCTTCTGCTGTGTCCCTGCTCCTGAGCCTGGGCAACTGAACCATTCACAGTTACAGTGGCCGAGGCTATGCCTTGGGAGGGAACATGCTCCAGGCAGTCCCTGCAGTAGAAGTCATGGTGTGGCAATGACACACTGGCAGAGGGGGTCAGTCTCCAGGTTCTTCCAAGAGGAGGACACCTTGTTAGTAAGAAATATATTCAAAATGCAGTGAGTACTATCTGCCTGATTACAGTGTATTACAACCTGATATTTCAGTAGAACACAATGAAACTATCAAAGCAACTGCTCCCATGAGGTTCACAGAGAAATGGCCCAGGCTCTCAAAATAAATACCCTTTAGGGCACTTCCTCGAGATATTGTTTTTGAAAAATATTATCAATCTCCAGAAAATAAATCTAATAAAGCTCAGTTTGTTTATGTGGCATTGAGCCCTATAACCATCCACACTCATTTCTTTTGGCCGCTGCTCTGGTGTGAGGAGCTGACATCACCACTGAGTGACAAAAGTACCAAGTGGGAATTCTGTTCTCACATGCTCTTCCCAGGACAGCCAGTACAGCCACAGGGGTGTAAATGAACAGATGCTTTTCCCTTCTTGTGCAGATACCTTCAGTCAGGGGGCACATTGCTGAGCGAGTCTCTAGGCTCCACTCCCAAGTTTAGTCTTTTTTCTTCTGCACAAGTAGTTGCTGCTGGTGTTATTATTGTTATTATTAATCATCAGTATTGTTATGTGATGCTGCAGCTCTATTCCCCTTCTTCTAAGATGCTGTTTCTGCCACAGCTTTTTCTGCCTTTGATCACAACCAAGAAAATGGCTTTGACATAGTATGTCTTCCCCTAGCCCACTGCAAAGTCCTAATCCTTCTAATAGCTGGAGGTTTTCAGTTTAAGTCTTTTATTAATATTCAATCTTAATTGTAAAGTGCTTCAGTGATATCCAAAAGCCTGTCTTACATAACAGTCTTATCCACATTTGAGTTCTTCAGAGCTGGAATGTCAGGAAAAACCTCTGTTTGATCTGCCTCGTCTGTCATTAGTCCTCATGCCTTTAATGCACAAACCCATTAACAATACATTTCAACTGTCTAAGCTCAGATAATGTATATTTTTAAATATTTGATATTATTAGAAAGAGTATGACTTGCTGTCATGTACATATTTAAGTGGTGTCATGAGCAGAATCTCTATAAAGTCTTCTGGGAGCCTTGTTTGCAGCTCTAAATCATCTGGAAAGTGAAAGAAGCTATAGGAAATTGAGGTAATTAAGACATTTCATAAAGTGCCAGTGTTGGTAAGATCCTACTGTGCCTTAGGTTTTCCTCAGCTGGGTAAACAGACAAGAGCACCTGGAAAATGGTAACTACTTGTTTCCTGACAGTAGATGTCCCAGAAAGTCACTGATAAGTAATTAAAAGAAAAACATTTTTGCTAATCAATGATAAATTTTTGAATTATGGTTTTAAAGATTTTAATTCATTGTAAATGATCATTCACTTTCCTCTTACACCGATTCATCTATTTTAGGCAATTGCCAGCTCTCCCCAATGTCTATATATTTAGTAAAGACTAGGAGTGAGCCTTCACACTAAAACTAGCATATTTAGATTATGAACCCTTCGTGTTTACTTAAGGAGATGTTTTTCAGAGGATTGGTTCAGCTCAGACATGTATTGTTCAGACTGAACAAAGCCCAAAGTGTAAAGATAGTCCAAAGTTAGAGCCTTTCCAGTAAACTAATGCAGGAAACACAGTTTTAAAACAGTTTGATGTTATTTATAAGCAGATAAATGAGAGATGTAAACTTGGGCTTCAGACAGCAAATACTAACATCTCCTTAAAACCCGCCTCAAAAGACAAAGGACATAACAGCACATGTCCACAGTTTGCATTTAGAAGTCATACCCAGAGGCAGATTTCTGTTTCCTCCAGCTTCTGTACATGCTGTGTTGAAAGATTTTTAGAAGCCTGCAACACTTTCTCTTTTGCATCTGAACAGAGAATCTTAAATCCAAAAGCCTGAGAAACCCTTTGGAAAGCAGATGTTACTGCCTGTACTTCACATGGAAAGGAACTAAGCCTCAGTGCAGTAAAGCTGAAATCCCTGTAGGAACTCTTCACTGGGAGGGAAATACCAGAATTTATCATTTGTGATTCAAGCAAAATCATGGGCAGTCAGGGTGGTCATTAACTCGTCTTTTGACAGCAGTTCCCTGCTTACACACTGGTGTGTGTTGGCTGCCTGAAAACTGCAAAGCTGATTTTTGCCATTGCATAGGTAAAACTACTTATTCTGTATTAGCTAATTTGATCATTTAAAAATTATGAAGTAGAAATGGTTCTCTAAATGTTTAAAGGAATTGTTGGAAATTACAATTCCTTCCAAAATGTTAAAAATCTACATTATGCAATATAACTTGATAATTGTACTAATGAGATGTTGTTAGATCCACTACCAAAACATAGCACCCCTCTGAAATGAGAAATACAAAGCATTTTGCAACGAACTTATTTGTACAGCTGACAAAATATTTATCTGAAATTGAAAGTTAATTTAGGCAGGGTGATAACTACCTAAGCTGTAATTTTGTTCAGGACATCAGGTCTTCTATTTAATTCTTGAAAAAAAAAAAAGATCTTTAAAGATAAGGAATTGTCAGTGCTTTTGTCCAGCTTCCTGTGCTGGTGACACTGGCAGCAGCATCTGCCCCTCTCCCTCCACGAGCCTGCTGGCTCAGCAGGGAGGTGGGCATGCATGCACAGGAGCTGTTTCAGCTGATGCTCAAAGAAGGTGTCCTTCCTCCACTGGCATCCTAGGGCTATTTGTCATCTGAAAGGGACTACTGGCGGCTAACAAACTGACCACATTTTGTAACTCAGCTTCCTTTGTAACAGCTTTTCTTTCTGGTTATAAACCAGATGTGCCAAGCCCTATCTCTCCCTGGAGCTATATTCTACTTATAACTGTGCTGGGTATGTACCAGTATTAATGTTCATTAAATAAAAAATTTGAGAGAGAGCAGCTCTATGGAGAGAGAACAGCTGCCCTGGAGATAATGAGTGATTCACTCCAGTTGATCCCAAATGAATTTCAACTCACTACAGTTATTTCATACTTTTGCCTGTTTGTTGTATAACTGAGTTTACGTTGTGTAATGGAGTTGTTCCATGACATACTGAGTTGTTCAGCTCATATTTTAGTTGTTGGTGTTGAAAGACTCAAAGGATGAAAGCAGTGCCTACTTTTATTCGGATTTCTCAGGTGCATCAAAAGTGTCAGAATAAAATATGAGGACTGATGTATGATAATCTTGATACACCTTAATACTCTTCCCACTGGAAAATATCCCTCTCCCAAAATAAATACAAGAGGTCTTCTTTGCCAGGAGACTGGCCTGAGATCAGGCTGCCAGGCAATGAGCAAGCAATAGCAATTTATTCAGCCTTGTCCCTAAACTATTTCCAACCCAAATTGCAAGTATCTGGCCTTCAGTGCTGTTCTCTTTCCATTCCCTGAACTAATTCTTTAGCCAGTTGATAAAGAACCTTTTTTCTTTTTTTTTTTTTTTTTAAACTGGCAAAGATTAAATGTTCCTAGTTGGAAAAAAAAGGTAGGCTTTTTACCTGATAATCAGGAATTCTTTTCAATGCAGCTGAAGAGTCCACCTGTCTCTCTGAAAAGCAGCCATAATCCTGTAGTCCAATCACATTTCAGAAAGAGATAACTTCATCACATATGTAGTTTTTTGTGCTTGTAAAACATCTGCATGAGCTTGTGAAAAGCTTTGCTCTTACCAAAAAGCTTTGTTCAGGTCTTCTGAAAAGTGGAAAATTATGATTGAATTTTCTCCCTCCTAAGTTAATTGTTTCTCTCAGTGTAAACCAAAGACAAGCTGACCAACTGAGCATTCCTTTATTATTTACTATTTGTCACATCATTTTATGCCTTGAGACTGTGTCAAATGGAGAGAGAGACCACTGCCACTGTTAAAACCACATCAGTTTTGCTTCAGTGATTTTCAGAGTTTTGGGTTTTTTTCCTGGAACCTGTACTTTAATGTGCTTCCTGCCTGCCTTGTGGTTCACCTCCACTTGCACAGCAGTGCTTTCTACAGAGATGTGACTGTGAAGTTGACTGTAGTTTGGCAACAGAGATGTCTGATATGAAAGAGGTGACATTTGCCAGCCGTGGGCTCTACAACTGCAAAGCTGAGCCAGCTATATCAGCTTAATTAATTGCATTCCTAGCTGTGTGAACTGAGACTGAAACTCAAAAAGGTTGTGTAGGAAGGAGGTAGGGTGAAGAGTAATTTCAGGAAAATTATTTACTTTTGTTACATTCCTGGAGTAGGCAAGGTTGGATCCCTTCATAGGAGTCTGGCTAAAGTTAGGCCACACATGATAGCTCAGGGAGCCCAGTTGTATCTGTCCCATTGAAAAGCAGAATTTCTGTTACATCTTCTTTCATGTTATTTGTTTTTATAAGCTAAGAAAGGGTTGGGACATAATCTCTGTGTGAAATGTGGTCTCCTTCTCTGACTGGCCTCTCATGTGCCAACAACATGGAGCTGTAGAGGCAAGCCCAGATCTCTGCCCTCACAAAGCATCACAGTGAAAAGGTTTGTTGCTTCTCTTTGGAAACAAGTCCCCTCTCCCACACTGATTATTGCACTTAACCTGTTTTTCTCACTGCAAGCTTTGTGTGCACAGCCTGGCCCCCTGGCCAGCCCTGTATATTTATGTTATAATGTATAGGGAGCTTCACCTTTGTCCCTACACGCTTCTTCTGCCCCTTATCTCTCAATCATCTGGCTTTTCTACAACTGTGTTTTTCCTGTCATTCATCCATTTCTCTTGTGGACTATTATTTTTGTTCCATTGCCCTTCATCTTCCTTTCCCATTCCTGTAGGCTTATTACAGGATCACACTGCAGCTTTTCCACCTTCAATGCTATTTGACCGTAGAAAACAGTGACATCCAATCTATCTGCCACTGTCCTGACAAATACAAAGGGAAGTTCTCTCTTTTTGCAATCAGGATGCAAGTAACCTGAAGGATAGAATTGAGCACAGGGATTACAGCTGGAACAATAATGCCTTTGTAATACTGTCAGGATTATTCCTCTCCTGTGGAGAAAAACTTGAGGAGCAATACCGAATCTTCAAGCAAACAGAATCTCCAGCTGTCAGTGCTTTTGCTTCCTCTGGAGGAGACACATGCTTGTCCAAATACAATATGCCTGAAGACCAACACTTGGCATCTATATGACTATTGAAACATGATGCATTTCTTAAATCCTCTAAAAGAAATGGAGGGGAAAGGGAAAGGCCCTAAATGAGGGCTAGGCAGTTCATCTACTGTTACAGGACAGATTCCTGATTAGTGTCCTGATTCTCAGCCCAGATCAGCTTAGAATTTAGTTTGCTTTAGCAAATTGTTTGTATAATATCATACTTACCCTAGATGATTATGTTTTTGAAAATGCAGGTGAGAGAAATAATAAAGACTAAAAAACTAGAACCAAGAGAACTGCTGCAAAACATCACATTTTTTGCCTTCCCATCAACAGCTTGCTGGAGACTTTTATGGGCAGTGCTCACAGATTTTACTCCTCAACTCCTTTTCTAGGCCTTTAACCAAAATGGAATTCAGGGCAGGTAATAGAGCCCTTGTTTGTTTTAACAGTATTCACATTTTTGTCAAAAATTTTCTCTGTTCAAGTGAAGCCAAAAAGAACTGATGAAACCTTCCCCCCAAAACGCTCATGCATTTGCTCACGGGCATGCTTTTTTGATAAGCACTCTTACAGAAAGCCACGATTTTACACTTGCAGGCAGTGCTGTTTGTCATTGCACGCTGGAATTGGATCTACCTTCCCCCGCCAGCCTCAGGCTACTCACTTGCTCCAGAATCCCCCAGGTTCGGGAGGGAAGCGCAGCTCCTCCCTGCCTTGGCCTTGGACTGAATCACACGGACAGTTTAACTTAACTCTGTCTCGGGAAGCAGCGAGCGTTCATGTTACATAATATAATCTTCAAGTCTTGAGGATTCAGGCCTGTCCTCTTTTGTGCTGCCAGATGGAAGAGGAGCCACGCTCTCTCTGGAGAGATGTCCCTGCACATCTCCCTGTTCAGCTGTGCTAGAATTAATGTGCTTCTCTCTGCAGTGGGGCACTGTTGTTCCCTGGCATTTGGCTCCAGAATAACTAGCTCTTTAGTATGCAGTGGATGCTATGCAGCCACTGGGATCCCAAGATTAATTTGTCTAGAAAAAGAGATACACAAAGAACCTCCGAAAGGAATTTGTGTGAGGATATACTCCAGATTCTCTCAACAGCCAGGGTTTGTTCCCAGCTGAAACCCAGATACAGGTGTTGTGGACACCTGGTTTGTCAGGCTTTGTGAGAGCTTTGTGCTCCCACTCTGTCCCATTACACATTTTTTTCAGCTGCTGTTGCTGTTTTGTTACTCGGTTCTGTAACACGGCCCCTGCCTGCATTGTTATTGCCTCTGTTAGTCAAGCCGTTTCATGCCCTGATCCCTGACGTGCTCTCCAAAGTGATGAATCACACCTGCACTAGTGAGTCCCTTCTCACTAATGAGGCATATGCTCCAAATTCTGCAGTGCTCAGTTGATTGAGGCAAGGAGCTACAACCCACCTGTAGACAGAAACGGCATTACAGTCCTCAGGAATAGCTCAAAAGACCCCAAGGAGGGTAAGGGCAGTGTTGAAAGTCAGACTAGTGAGGAATCTTATCTGTGGGACTTCCTCACAATAATGCCTTATCAGCACCAGCTGTAACTCCAAAAATGGCAGCTTCTCTAGAAGTAATGCTACATCCTGATGGAATTAACTTCCCAAGACATGTAGCTATTGAGAAATATTCATTTCAGCCTCCTGCTACCTCAGATTCCTGGCAGAAGGACCCCTGTAGCAGCCATGGCTCCAGCAATGCAGGTGCAGCAGGGAAAGCCAGGAGTCATGTTCATCCAGCCATGAGTAGTGATTCTGCACTGCTGACAACAGGAGCAGCCTGTTCTGAAATAAAAAACAGCCCACAACAAAACCGCAAAAGGTATCTTGGCTATAATTAGGAGTTGAAATGAGGCTGCAGGTTTGAGTGGAAAGTTTCTGCTTGATGAATGTTCCTGCTATGAACCCCTTCAACAGCCCATTTAGCCACCACAACAGCTGCTGCCAAGCGTCCTAAGTGGGAAAGGGGCAGAGGGCCTAGCCTCTTCTGCTCTATGCCATCCATAGGACGGATGGAGGGCACCTTGGGCAGGAATTGCACATGGCTGCTGTGCATCTGGTGCTGACAGCACAGCTGAGGAGATGAAGCAACGCTGAGCCAGGGCTGCAGCATCTTCCTCTTTCCATGGCAGCTTTGCCCAGACCAGCGCACATATCTGTAGTGGTGGGGGCACGGCAGCACAGACTGCAATGGGACCTCAGGCTGTAGAGAAGTTGCACTTGGATTGTTGCAGAGAAGACTGTCATCACATAGTAACTGCTGTGCATGTGCCAGCAAGAGCAGAGTGAGCATGAGTAAGCTTATTATGCGATAATCACACCTTCATCTTTCTGGGCAGATAAACTGCTGAGGTATCCAAGTCTGGCAGTGAGGCACAATCACCGTCTGAGGATGAGCAAGAAGCAACTGGGACCTTTCCCCATTGGAAACATATGTCTGATTTGATGCCATTATCTCTTTCTGTTTTTAAACAGAACATGGTTATTGAACCACCTGTTGCCACTTAATTTACCTGTGTTTGATTACAAAGATGTTAAATAATCGGCTTTTTAGGTACAAGCTCCTTCATTTTTATATCCTTGCATGATGTCCCCTAGTAAAGCTTTTATGTCCATTTCAAACGCTGCATCAAAACTTCTGTGAGCTATGTCAGGGACACAGCAGCCCAACCTCCTCTCCTGAACTTTGTGAAATCTGGATCAAGACTTTGAATCCTCTCTGTTATAGTGATCAGACCTATAGGTGCCGACCTATGGGGCTGTGTCCACCGCGGCCCCGTGTCGGTAGGCTGAACATACAGGCTGAGCACTCAGGTGGGCCACAACCCCAAACCGTGCTGGGTCCTGGCCGTGGCGCGAAGGAATTGTCCGGGGGGCACACGTGTGGGCAGATGGGTCACCCCGCGGGGCCGAGGTGCTCGCCTTCCCGGCTCTGCCCTAGCAGGCACTCAGCTTCTTCCCTGGGAGCTGAGGGAGCCTTGGCAATCAGGCCTCCCCCACCGTCGCCCCCGGGAAGCCGCCAACCTCGCCGTCCCCTTTGTCTGCGCTGTCACATGGGCCGCGGTGCGGGATTTAAGCGGGTCTCCGCAGGACATGCCGTGAGCGGCGCGCCGCAGCCCTGCCCGCAGCGGCAGCGCTCCGCCCGGCCGGGGATGCTGCTCTAGCGGCCCCGCGATGAGCGGCTCCTCCATGGCGAAGAGCGAGACCCGCACTTCGCTGCTGAAGGCGGCGGGGAGTCGGCGGGCGGCGGGGGGCCAA
>WAAG01068185.1:0-17353 GCA_013390105.1 Tichodroma muraria | reverse complement strand
CATACTGTTCTGAGTACACAGAGAGCTCAAGCTGGGACAGGAGAAGGGAGGCATTACAGGCAACCTAATTTACAAGAGGTTTCATCTCTAGCTAGAGGGACAGAACCTGCAGATGAGATAATAATCCTTGCTACAATTTTCTTTTTTCATTCAGAAACATTTACAGTATAGCAATACAAATATAAAATGTTAACAGTTTATGTTTACAGATCCTTTGACAGCTATTTTTTTAATAATAAAACATTTTCTGCATGATACTTCTTATATCTTAACTAAAATCTCATATATGTAAATTCTTGTTTCATTACAGGGAGTTACTTTTATAGAAAACATGACTGTAGTGAATATTCTCTTCAACCCCTGTTTTGCAGCTGCACATCAAGATATTAAGAATATTGAATAGATTGAAACCTTCACATGGTAGACACTTGACCATTAAATATGTTTCAAAAGCCCTCTCCAAAATGTACATTAAACAAAAATAATACTATTGAGAAGCACAGCCTTTTCTTGAGATGATTTCAGGAAACAAGCAGGCCCTTAAAATTAATTAACCAAGTTTGTATATAGAATTAAAAAAACTACACTTTACACATTAAAAAAAAAAAAAAAGCAAATGAAAATATAAGTGCTTTTGAAAGCATAAGAAGCTTTTCTGTAACTTCCAGAGTTCAGGTCACAGCTGACCATATAGTTTTCAGAAATACTGGAGAGCCCCTTCTGAGTCATGAGACAGCTTTACAGTGAAAAGTAAGGTGGGAATGTTATTTTACAGTGGAATAAAATATTTTCTTACCAATTCCAAAATGATATTCTTTCATTGAGGGGAAAAAAGTCATATTCCAAAACATAGAAAATATGGACTCTTAAGAGTCAAAAACTGAAAAGTATCAGGATTAAGGGAACAGGCATTTCTTTATGTTGAAGAAAATAGTAAGAAGAATATCCAGTGGATCGCCAAACACTAAATTACATTTTTTATGACACACAATGCCATGTATTTCAGAAAAGATGATAGTTATTCACTTAAAAAATATTTTTAATTAGCTAATAAAACTGAAAAAGAGTCAAGACACTTCAAAAGAAGTCATCTGCCAAGAATTCAATGATACCAAATAGAAAACAATTGAAAAGACAAAATATAAATAAACCAAGTTTCAACACGTAAGACTAAGGGACACTTCATGTGTTTTCTAATCAAAACAGGGAGCTAATGACACTGTTGCTTTATTTTTATAAATGTATACTCTTTCATCTAAAATTTAGTTAGGATTCACTGTATTTTGCACAGCTTTTACTAGGGGTTACAACCTCAGTGCTCCAGTGGTTCCTGAGGTCTATTACACTTCATTTTTATACACCTATTTGCTCCCATTATAGCATTCATACACCTATGTGCTCCCATTATAGCAGTACTCCTTTGCACAAAACAAGACTCTGAAACATGTTCCTCCCGTACCCACCACTTTTTTTTTTTTTTTTTAGAACATGTGTATCCTCACCGGTTATTTATGTTGGTACATTCTTTAAGGCGTGCAAGTCATTACGGCTCATCTCTATTAGATTTAATTAATAGCTGGAAAATCACACACAAAATTAGTTGTGATTCAGTATAGAAACATATCTAAGGGGATACCCTTAACTTTTGCTCAGACATTATCAGTTCTTCCTTCCCAATGACAAGTATGTTCAATCAGACAGGATTTGTGAAAAGAGATAAATGGAATATGACCACATCAAGCAGAAAAACTTAGATATTATTAGCTAATAGAATCATCCCCCAATAACCCTGACCTTCACTGTCCTCTTGTGCATGACTAGAGAAGTAGACACACAGGGCCTGTTCTCACTTACAAGTTCTTACCTACTTCAAAATTTATTGTTCCTATTCTGACAGCCCAGTTGCAGAGAACCTGCTATAACTGGTTTTTCCTTGAAGGCTGTACAGTTTTGGGTATTTTACTGCCATGCTGAAGGTCAAAAATAAGCTCTGTACAGGAACTTTTAACCCAGATGGCCATTAAGAGTGGCTCACATATGCACAAGATTGTGTCTTTCATGATCTGCCATATATGATCTGCCATATGTTATGATCTTTCTGTTGGCTACTCTTCTGGCTGTTTGTTCTGTCTCAAGCATTATATCAGTTTAATTTTTTGTTTCTTTTCCCCCTTCTAAGCATAAAAAAGTCAGTGACATCTAGTAACTCATGCTGCATCTCACTGGGATTCTTCTTTTGATTATATGTTGGTCACTTACTGTTGCTCACATCTTAATCCATTTTAAGAATGGCTAGAGGCTTTTATTTTATAGCAATAGACCCCAAACCCAACAGGAGAACTCAAAACCCTCCCCTGTAACACAAAACAAACAAAACCCAACAGCTATTATAGAAATGGTTGGGGGTTTCATACTGAGTTTCTTGTTAATTTGAGAGTTTGGTCTGTGGAAGTTGTTTCTGTTTATTGAAGACCATTTTTTTCCTAGGGTTGGGAAACCTTTCCATATCTTTTCATTGAATTGCATTTTTTCTATTAAAAAGATGAGAAAGCTTTTTTTTCCAAAAGTGTAAATTTTCTATTATGCAAGGAAAGACATGTATCCAGCTATTTGGCTTCCTGTGTTTTGGAGCTGTTTCTCTCAGGGACAATCTGGCACACCATATCTGTACGATAGAGGAGATTTGCAAAATGTGTCCCTTTAAAATCTTGGGCAGCCCTGAGACTGATATACAGGCAAACAAGCAGCAGATCATACATGCCTACAGAGAATTACTGCATCAATAGAACTAATACATTCATCATTTATTTTCATTACTATCACATTTGTTCGGATGGTACTTTGAGAAGTTTAGTTTCTCAGAATTGCATCTCCCTCGGCAGCTCTTTCTAATTCACGATTTCTAGACCCTTCACCAGCTTTGTTGCCCTTCTCTGGACTTGCTCCGGTACCTCAGTGCTGTGTTTGAAGTGAGGGGTCCTGAGTTTTAGTACTTGAGGTGTGACATCACTGGTGCAGAATACCGGGGCACGATCACTGCCCTGGTCCTGCTGGCCACACTATTCCTGGTACAGGCAAAGATGCCTTTGGCCTTGTTGGCCAGCTGGGCACGCTGCTGGATCGTGTTCAGTAGGCTGTCAACCAATACCTTCAGGCCCCTTTCCACTGGGCAGTTTTCCAGTCTTTCCTGCCTCAGCCTGTAGTGCTGCAGGGTGTGGTTGTGACTCAAGTGCAGGACAGAAACCTTCACCTTATTGAACCTCATGCCTCATTGTCCTCAGCTCATCGATCCAGTCTGTCAGGACCTCAAGTATAACTTGCTAAAGGTTAATACTCCCTGCCCCCTCTGCCCCAAAAATGCTAAATATATTAAAAAAAAAACACCAAAGGGAGATGCTAGAACAACTGGTTTAAGCGGGGAATTATCATCTTAATTATAGATTGTCATATAAAGAGGAATTCAGGAACAAAGATTTACGGGAAAATCTTTCTCTATTCCTTTTTGCTTCTTCCTCCCCCAAAAGCTAAGCTTTTCCCCACAATGAAAATTAACAGAGATCAAAACTAAGAAAATAGAACTCACCCAGAAGCTAAATCTATATTGCCCATTAATTTAATTCAAACTTCAAAATTTTGTAGCCTACAATAAAGTGGTACAGTTTAAACAAAATTAGATTGGTGTCTAAACACTGAATCATTTATGAGCACATTACATAAATATATTTACATTCTGTGCTACATTTTTTGCATTTGGCCTAAAATGCATCTCTGGAGTTTGAAACTTTATATTATCTTTTTTTGAAATCAAGGCCTTTGGATAATTACAGTTACTTTTATATAAAACAAAAACTCTGCAATCTTTCGAACTTATTTCTAGATATAATTGCAATTTTTGTGATTGTATTTTATTGCTTTGCTTCCAAATAAATAGTAAAAGAATTGGCAAAAAATAGCATTTAACGTTTAATCTTTATGCCTATTTTTCCTTCATGCAAACTTTTGATTAAGTACCTTCAGACAGATTTAATTCTGAAAATTTAAATTAATATTTTTGTCTCAGAACTACTTAAAAACATGGCGAGGAATAATAATTAAATATGATAGTGTCTTGTCCACTTGTTGCTTGTGGCTGAGCTCACATAGATTCAGGTTCTTGGAAAATTAGGCCTGGTTTGCACAATAGAATTACTGCAGATCTTCAAAGTTTACATGTCATATTAATTAATTAATTAATTTATTTATTTATAAAGGAATAACTTAATCACAAGGAAGTAAATGCACTTGTATACAGAGCACTGTCTTCCTGAGTTTTCAGACAAGTTAACAAATAAACACACAAATACAAGTGCACTAGAATTTTTTTTTGTAACTTGCCATAAACATCAGTTATTAAGTTTCAGGTACTACATTTGAAAAAAGCAGATGAAAACGTCTCACTGTAGTCCATGATATCAACTGGATACATGCTGACAAAGCAACTGACAGTTGATATGTAACATCATCAGGAGCAATTTTATGGCCATTTTAATGAAAAGAAGGAACTGGATATGAAAGCTGCATAGACAAAACAGGCAAAGTTCAGATGCACAGAGGGAGAGATCATAACCAGCAATTGTCCTAAGAGCCTGTCGTGGACTTCTGAGCTGGTGAGACCTCTCAGAAGTTCTTGTGTCCAGATCATTTTATATAGAGAGCTCCCTATAAGGAACAAGTTTTGAAAGCATGGATTTATTAGGCTATAAATCAAGAGAGCAAATTTTAACAGAAAAAAAATCAAAGTGACTTGGGCAATTACAATATGGATAAAAGGATTCATAGTCAACTCACCCATTGCCTCAAATGTCTTTGCAAGAGTATCTTGCTTCCAGGCTTGGTTTGAGTCACTAAGTAACGTTCAGTGCTGCAAAGTGAGTTTTTAGAAGCTTTTCCTTCATCAAAATTGACATCCCCCTTCTCCTCTCAGCAGTCTAGTAATCATGCTGTTCAAACTGCCTTCCTCTAGCTCTTCCCAACATTCCTTGCAGTTTCTTTTCTCTTCTGTATTTGACCAGGATCAGTAGTCACAGATGGCAAGGATCAATCTCACTTTCAAGTGGCTCTGCCTGACACAGTATTTAAGGAATGAACATAATCTAAATATGTATAAAGAGGAAAAATACACATATTACCTCTCCTGATGGCCTACTAAGTTGTACTATTTATATTAAAATGACATCAGAAATAGAAAACAAGATAACAAATAATGATCAGATACTGTCATTAACCATATCTATATTTTCCATAAACACTAAAGAAATTTCATTAACACTGGAGGATGGCATGTTTTTCCATGTGCAATCCCACCCACGACTGATCTGAAAATCTCTTGAAATCAGTCTGAACTCCTCCATACAACATTTTGAACAGTCTTGTCAGGTCAGAAGTCATGGGTGAGATACTTAAAATCACTTTCCATCCCCCAAAAGATCTTAATGAACTCTTATATATCCCACTGACATCAAAGATAATTTTGGAATTTTCCTCAGGTCTCTTATGTGGTCTCCTTGCCTCAAAGACAAGGCTTTGTGTGATGTGAATGAACCTACACTCAGTGCCTCAGGAGTGCCATGCAAAGCCAGACAGGCAATTTTCTGCCAAAATCTGTCTGATTCATTCTGTCATATTCCTAGCAGCCTAAACAAATTTACATCATACCAAAGACAATAAAGAACAGCTGAAAATTAATAATTTTAGTATATAATAAAAACAGAATGAAACTTATATTTCAGCAGTCAGTCACCATTTTAGTTGTAAAATGTGCAGGTTCTGAAATTCTGTACCTAGTGAATATGAAGGTTCAAGACAGTCAAGTGAGTCACTGCTTTTGCAGATATTGTCTCCTATATCTATCCTGATAACATTCCTAAGCACATGAAGTCCAGATCTGATAGGGACTTAGGAGGAAATGAGGGATGGGTCACATTACAAAGTTAGCCACACAACTGCAGTGAAAAACTGACTCCTTCACTTCCTCACTAATGGGCACTTACAATACTTTAGAAAGACATAAGAGTTAACATTTCCCCACATACAGACAATTGTTTTCTAATGTATTTCCTCTGTCTGCTTGGTCAACTCTGAGCAGAGCCAGCTGCAGGGGAGCACCCGACGCCTTTTGCAGAGCTGGAGGCAGAGGGGAAACTGGCACAAGCACATTAGTTATGGCAAGCACCTTCCAATCCTCATTTTGACCTAGATTCAGCAGAGGACTGTGCCTTAACTTTAATCCAGTAAGGTGTCCTACCCCATTTAAAATAGGGCAAATTTCACAGTTAAAATAGTGATATTTTAGATGGTTCACATCATTCCCAGCTGTGTTTTGGTTACCGTCAAAGTTTTTCACTAACAATCCCAGTAGTCAAGAATGACTTTTCCTACTTATCACAGACACATTTGGCTTCCTACAGCTCTTAATCTTTCTAAAACTAAATCACTAGACAATTAATTGATTTATCATTGTTGTCTAGGAAGAAACTAAATTGCTGGAAAGTGGAGAAGATGTCAATAACATTATCTTGGGTCAGACAGTGGCTTGGCATGGGTTGCGAGTGGGCACATAAATTAATTTATGTGTTTTCAGGTAAAACACTAAAGTATATCATGGTGAAACTGTGAAACTAACTAGTAAATTTCTGCAAGGATAGGATGCCACAGGACACTGTGAAGTTTTTATATGAATTCATTTCTTGCTTTATCTTCCTCCTAAGCTGATTCTGATATTTTGGGAAAAGAATCCCCCAGAGAAAATGAAATAATAAATTTATTGTTCATTATTTTGCCTATAAAGTGTTTCATTTGTTGGCTAATCCTCTCTCCTTTAGCAAACTCTTCCAGAGCTCTGGCTACAGCACTTGTCTGGTATCCTGCTGGACCCAAGTGCCCTGCTGTACAACCAGTAGCTCCCTCTTTCAGCCATCAACCTTTTGGTTAACTCAATAGATGCCCCCTCCTCCTTCAGTCTTTTCTCCATTTCTCCCTTCATTTTAAGTGCTGTAGTTTATCCCTAAGCCCTTGTATTGGTTACAGGTGCCCAAGCACTGGCCCGGCTGGGGAGGCTGCCAGGAGTGGCCTCCCACGAGGAACACAATCTGTTCCATCCCACCCACTTCTAGGGCACAGTTGAACACCTCAGCCATGGGTGGGGTGCCTCTGAGAACGTGTGTTTAAGAAAGGGTAAATAATGCTGCAAGCAGCTGAGAGAGAGGAGTGAGAAAAATGTGTGAGAAACAGTCCTGCAAATACCAAGGTGAGAGAAGAAGGAGGGAGAGAGGGTGCACCAGGCACTGGAGCAGAGATTTCACTGCAACCCCCAGAGAGGACCACGATGAAGCAGATATTCTCACTGGGGAGAATACCACGCTGGAGCCGATGTCCATGCCCTGAAGGAAGATACAGCCAGTGGAAAGACCCCTGTTGAAGCAGGGGAACAGCATGAGGAGGAAGAAGCAGAAGAGAGGAGCTGTTACGGATTAACTGTAACCGCTATTTCCCATCACTCTGCACCTTTGTGGGGGAGGAATTTTGGAGTAAAGAGTGAAGGAGTGAAGTTGATGCTGACAGGGAGGAGGGATGGGAGGAAGGTGTTTTAGCTTTTGTCTTCATTTCTCATTACCCTATTCTATTCTTAATTGGAAACAAACTAAATTAATCTTCCCCAAGGTGAGTCAGTTTTGCCAGTAACATTAATCAACAAGCAGTTTACCTGTTCTTTATGTCAATCCATGAGCTTTTCCACCCTATTTTCTACTTGTGTTGAGTGGGTGGAGAGGGAGAGAGAGGCTAGGTGGGAATTTGGCAGCCAACCTGGTCAACCCACCACATCCTGGCCCCCTCCTCCCCCCCAAAAATAAGGGAAAAAGAAACAAAATAAGACCACTACTCTGTTTTCACTCCGCTCAAGTATTGCATATTTGTTCAGCCCAGAGTAAGTCTTGTGTAAACAAAACAAACAAAAGATCCAAATTGCTGGAACACAGGCTGGTTTAATATTGTAGAACTCTGATTGCTAGCACTTTAAAATGCTCATAATTCTTAATTGTTCCTTCAATATGATTACCCACAATCCCATCTGACTTTCTCTCCATTTCTTCCTAGTGGATTCATTCCTTGAGGGTTCAGAAAAGCACTAAAGCTGTTTATAGTGGGAGCATTTGCAGAAGGGATAAAGAAGTAACGGTGGCAGAGAGGAAAGGGCTAGGGAAGATCCTTATCAAGTTCATTGCTCTTTAACAAGGAGACCTCCTGTGCCATCACACTCTTAAATGTCATCCATGCAGAGGTCAGCACATACAAAGATGACCAAATTTTCCACATGTCACTGTTAAAATTCTACCTTGTGTGTTTGCTGCCTGCTCTGCAAGTAAACCACTCATAACACATCGAGTCCTCACACCTTGTTACTCACCTGCCTGCCTGCAGATTTCCTGACTGTGGAGCAACATATGTTTTAAAATAGCTCTGATTTGCTGTCATTCAAATCATGCACCTCATCTTGTCTCTGTAATTGCACCCAGAGGCATTTTCCACACTGCCCCTGATCACAGAGCTGTGTGCTGCATGCTTTGGCTCCCATGGCTTTATCCTAATGATAGGGGCCACAAGGAGGCTTTTAATGGTCAGTGTAAAGCCCAGCACAACCTTCTGAACACATCCACTCAGTAAATAATGTAGCATTTACCTGACAATTTTATTCCAGATATTATGTGACAAGTTTATTTTCCAGTTTATGGAAGTAATTGGCACCCTCTGGTGGTGTGTGGCTCCTATTGCTTGACAGATCTGCTTAGACACCATAAGCAGCACAAAAAGCATGGTACTGATTCCTGCAATGATGACAAAATCACCTACAAGCCCTGGGAAAAAACACTGCTCAGTTCTGAAAGCAGACTCAGCTACATTCAGCTGCTTAGATTTCAACCCACCATGATGTATAAAGTAAAAAACAATTAAGGAGGAGACATTCCTTTTTTCAGTCCCTACACATTTGAAAAAACAGACAACCCCTAACCATTCTACACTTTTATATTTTCTTTGGTTTATGATGCTGAAAGTTTACAAAAACATCATAGATAATTAAAAGAGTCAAGCAGGAAGGTACCAAGACTATGAAACTTACAGTTGCTTTCTTAGGTGTGTGTCTCTTCCTACAGGAAATGTTATAGTAGAATTAAGATTTAACTTTTTGTTTAGTTTTGTTTGTTGGGTGGTTTTTTGGGGTTTTTTTTTTTGGTTGTTGTTGTTTGCTTGGGTTTTTTTCACGTTTTGCAATAACAAAGTATAATTTCACTGAGAGAGCTAATCTAAATCAAATTTCAGATTGGTTTGACTGACAGGTAGGAGCAAGGAAGCTGCTTTACTGTGCCTACCTAGTCATGCAGAAGATTATGTAAGCTCCCTCAAAGCGCTTGTTAATTGAAAGGGCAACACAAAGAACTGTATGCATCACGTGTCATGTTAAGAAGGGCAATAAGACAAATATTATCAGACCTGGGGCTGTGTGTGCCCTCATTCTTATTTCTTTTTGTCAATGGAGTGTTACTGCTGACAATATTGAGAATGTCATGGCCATTACTCTGACAGCACATGAACTAGTGGGGAAGAGATAACCGATTTTTCAAGATCATATCCTTTGCAGACAGATGTTCACATTTGTAAAGTACGGGAGGTGGAAGCTGGAGTTTATTCAATGCTGCCCCAACAGCCATTTAGCCTGCTGAGTAATAACTGGAAATGTTCAATGGAAACAATTATCTTAACCATCTTTTCCTAATGAAAAAACACAAGTATTTTCCATAATGTCAACAGAGTCTTGTAACTGTTTTCATGGAAATGTTTCAGATCACGTCTTTTCTCTTAAGAAAGGGATCATTGAAGAGATCAAGCGGCACGGGGATCCACCATGTTTTGAACACAGTTTGCTTATTTTAGAAGTAGGCTGATAGAGAGTGGAAATACTCTTTTGAGTATTTCTATCATTGTCCTTGATGATTACCATTATGAAGAGGAGATGATTGCCTCTCTACTTCATATATAGCAAAACTGAAATGAAGATCTGCAGGATAACTTGTTGCATTGGATTTGCATGGCCAAGCTTTGGTGGTGGCAGGGTTACAGGGGTGGCTTCTGTGAGGAGCTGCTAGGAGTTTCCTTCATGTCCAGCTGAGACAATCCCTGGCTTCTCCAAAGGTGGACCTGCTGCTGGTCAAGGCTGGGCCAATTAGAAATGATGGTAATGCCTCTGTTGATAACATATTTAAGACAGATAATAAAGATATTGTACAGTTGTAATTGCAGCCAGAGAAGAGCAGGGTGAGAACATGTGAGAGAAACAACTCTGAAGACACCAAGGTCATTGGAGAAGGAGGGGGAGGAGGAGCTCCTGCCACTGGACCTACAATTCCCCTGCAGCCTGTGGCGAAGGCCATGACGAAGTAGCTGTGTCCCTGCAGCCTGTGGAAGTCCATGGGGATTCAGAGATCCCCCTGCAGCCCATAAAGAAGTCCCACACCAGAGCAGGTGGATGCCTGGGAGGAGGCTGTGAACCCCATGGGTCCATGGAGAAAGGTACGCCCACTGGAGCAGCCTGTCCTTGGAAGACACCCCATGGAAGAGTGACCCATGCTGCAGCAGTTTGAGGGAAGGACTGCAGGATGGACTCACTTTGCAGCAATTTGTGTCAATCTGTTTCTCCTGACATGGACTCACATTGGGAAAATTCACAGAGAACTGTCTCTCATGGGAGGAGCCTCCTGGTGAAGCAGGGGAATGACTCCTTGAGCAGCAGGAGAAAAAACATGATCACTGACCATAACCCCCATTCTCCTCTCTCTGCAGCACTGGGGGATGAGGTAGAGCTTGAGAAGGAAGGAGGGATGGAGGAAAGGTGATTTTAAAGTTTTATTTTACTTTTCATTATCCTGTTCTTGTTTTGTTAGCAATAAATTCAATTAATATCTCTAATTTGAGCCTGTTTTGTCCATGACAGTATGGTAATCTGATTTGATGAGTAATCTCTCTCATGGTTCTTAGCTCATGATTCTCATGGTTCTCTCATGGTTCTCATGGTTCTCTCATGGTTCTTAGCTCTTCCCTTCATTGTATTTTCTCTCTCCTGTCCAGTTAAGAGGGGAGTGAGAGAATGACTTTGGTGGGTGCCTGGCATACAGCCAGGCTTAACCCACTAAACTTGTGCAAGGTCACTTAGACTGTCTGCATCAAGCTTCGACTACTAGGAATTTATTGTCCTCCTAACACAATAGTTTTCCACTAAGCTCTAGAATCTATTTCAGTAATTAATATTTTTAGCTTAATTTTAATAAATTTCATAATACAGAAAAAAGTATAGGTCAGGAAGTGCCTTTGAAAGTCACATGGAAAAGATTTTTATTCCAAGAACAGATAACTTCAGAGGTATTTGAGGCCTCTTGTTGATCAAGATTCTTCCAATTCAGCAATGTTCTGTTAAAGAAATGCAAAAATTCATAGAAAAATATTTTCCTTCCTCATCATTAAAACTTTTCCTTTTGAACAATATTTTGTGAGACTTGTGTCAGAAAATAAGCTATAATTATAAAATTAATCAGAACGTGTTTGGTTAGAAAGGACCTTAAAGATCATCTAGTTCCAATCACTCTTCCATGGGCAGGGATGCCATTCACTAGATCAGTTTGCTCAGGACCTAATCCACCGTGGCCTTGAACACTTACAGGGACGTGACATTCACAACTTCTCTGGGCAAACCATTCCAGTGCTTCACCACCCTCTGATTAAAGAATTTCTTCCTAATATTTAATCTAAACCTACACTTTGTTTAATACCATTGTCCCTTTGTTACACCCCAGTCACTTAAATCCAGGGCTAAACCTGGGTAGACACAAAGGAGGAATATCCTCAAAAGGTAAAAATCATGCAAAATTTTACTGGCAAATTATGGAAAATCGAAGAACTTCGGCAAATGATTTAGTACCACACAGCACAGACTTTGCCCATTTAACAAAGAAACCTTGAAACTCATTCGATGTTACATAAAAAGAGAGTTAGAAGAAGAAGGGAAAAAAACAGAAAGACACGGAAGGTATAGAAAAACAGACATAACTACCAGCTCCTGGGTTCCAGTGATATAATGGGTAGAAAACTCCAAGATGAAGGCAGAACATGCTTGCCTCATGGTCAACTTTCTTAAAATCTTGACCCACCCTGGCCCTTCCAGTCGCTCAGTCACTTAGGGGCTGGGTCAGGCAATGCTGAGGGGCTGCCTCCACTGTGCTATGACTGACAAACACTGAGGGGCTGGAGGATATAGGGGGCAAGGCACTACCTCACCAGAGCAAGGCCTGACCCACCTCAACATTTCAACACATTTCAAGATGTCTCTAAACAGATCACTTTTTCCAGTCTCTGACACCCTTGTCATATCTCTATCTGCCTGTATAAAAAGTCACTCTCCCTCCTTTGTATCAGCTGCATTAAGGTACAGGAAGGCAACAACGTGGTCTCCCCAAAGCCTTCTCTTCTCCAGGCTTAATAGCCCTTTCTGTCTCAGCTTGTCTTCATAGCAGAGGTGTTCCATCCCTCTGAACTTTTTCATGGTCTCCTCTGGACCCTCTCTAACAGGTCCATGTCTTTCAGGTCCTGAGGATCCCAGAGCTGGAAAGCGTGCTCCAGGGGGAGTCTCACACAGCCACATCTTTTCTTATGCAACCTCAGATGTACTTTGCCTGCTGGACTGTGAGCACACAGTTGGCTCATGTCCAGTTGTTTGCCCACAAGAACCCCCAAATCCTTCTCTGCAGGAATTCTTGCAATAAGATAGCCATGACCCAAGTGCAGCATCTTGAACTTGCTGAATTTCATGATAGTCACATGGGGCCCCTTAAGCTCATCCAGGTGTCCAGATGGCATCCTACCCTTCTGTTGTTTCAACTGCACTGCTCACTCAGCTTCATGTTATTTGCGAGCTTTCTGGATGTGCACTTGATCCCACCATCAATGTCATCAGATCCCATAGGCTTGTGACATCATCGAGTCATCCTGAACCTGCTATTTGCTTATAGTGGTAGGGATTTCACTCCCCCCACACCCATGCAGAGGATCAGACATGAGTAGGGATTTCACTCCCCCCACACCCATGAGAGGATCAGACATCAGAGAGAAATAGGAAGCCTGATGCCATTGAATATTGAGGAAAAAACTCGTTGAGTGCTTCAGCGTTCCTATCAGTTGTCACCAGTTTACCCTTCCTGCTTCTCAAGGAGGTACATTGTCTTTGGCCTTTCTTTTCTGACCTGTGTACTTGTAGAGTTCCTTTTCAAAATTCTTCTTGTCACTTGCCCAGTCCTGCTCTAGCTTTGCCTTGGCTTTCCTAACCGAATCCCTACATATTCAAAATATATCCCTGTACTCTACCCAGGTCACCTCTTTCTGCTTCCACTGTCTGTGCATTTTTCACTGCTCAGTTTGAGGAGCAGATCCTTGCCCAGCCATGACAGTTTCAAGCCTGCCTTGCTCCATTTCCTGCATACCAAGACACAGAGCTCTTGTACTCTAAGAAAAAGGGCCTTAAAGGGCTGCCAGCCCTTTGTCCTTAAGAACAGTTTCACAGGCTATCTCATTCACCAACTCCCTAAACAGCTGGAAGCTAGCTCTTGCAAAGTTCAGGGGTTTGACTTCACTCCTCATTATTACTTTTTTAGGGCTGGGGGTGTTCCTCAGTTTCGTCTTCATTCTCTCTTTCAGTAGTGACACCCAATAAAGGAACACCGACACAGTTACACAGAACAAGACCTGGCAAAGCCAAGACTACTTTTATATGGGTCAGGTATTCCTGAAAAACCCTTTATGAATAATTTTTAATGGTGGAAAAGAAACAACATCCTCTTCTTTACCTGATGATAGAACGTGAATGTCCTCACTTACCCTAAAGCCTCTCTGCCACTAGATAAGCTCTCCAAATTTCATTTATAGAGATTATGTTAACCTTCATGGTGGTTAAAAGTACAGAACTTAGGGCTAAGATTTTAATCTTGTTGCCTTCCTTCTCAGGACAAAGGGGAACTGGAAAACAGCCTATTTATTTAGCAAGGAAATAATTCAGCTACTGATTGTACAGTTTAAGGATGATAATATTTCTAAAAACTCACTAGTTCTAATAAAACTAAATCTAAAAAATAAATTGCCCTTCATTTAAATATTTACAATATAATTTAATCTCTGGCAGCATTAAATACTATAAAATATTAATTTTGTATTTACATCAATCTGTATTATTCTGGGAAGTTTTCATGTATTCTGCACTGCAGTTTACCGCAGCAGTGGTTTGAAACTGCCTCAGAACATGAATTTTAAAGTCTCTTCATGCAGTATGTGGTCTTTAGAGTCAATTAAGTTGAGAGGGAGAATTCTGAAACTGCCAGCTAAGACTTTCAAGGTTGGTGATATTCTTTGCTAATGTCTGACAGTTGTCCTCAGGTCTTTCCTCCCTCATTCTCCCCCATGAATATGCACGTCTATTTTGCTTCATCTGGTAAGTAAAATTTAATGTGCTGTTTTTCATTTTTGATTTTACTTTCTATTTCCCATTTTCTTCAGGGGCGTATGCAATATTTACACTGAAGGCAGATCTCAGCTGTAGTTACAACAGTTATTTAGAAATTACTCTTTTCCATCATGTCAGCAATTATAACAATCCACACATACGAAAGAAAACATGAAATCTTTTTCAAATGAAACCAGTAAATCTTTTTTGCACACCTGTGAATAAAGTGACTTTTCATGCAGCTGACAGATCTAGAATAAAATAATGTAAATATTTGAACATAGGGCATTGTGTGCCATGCATGATACTTTCTCCATCTCTCTCCCCTGTGGGTCTTCAGACGTTTATTTTATTTAAGTTTTGTAGACATTTGCTTCTAAGGAATAGAGATGCAAAAGTCATTTTCTGCAAGATCCACCAGGTCAATCCAACTGTTTTACCTTCCCCCTGAAACCTATCAAACCTCTTGTTAAGTTTTATGGCAAGATACAATAAGCCCAGCCTAGTTCAATCTCTTTCCACCATATGTTATGTATGAGACAGAGGTTTTGGGTTTTCTTATCTTTTTGTTCCAAATGTCTGATGATTTATAGCTATAGCATTTTATAGGATGGACACGAGTATGTATTTAAGGCAAGTATCTGCAGGGCCAGCCAGCTTTATGTTGGTCTGGCAGGGGCTGCATGGCTGTGACTAAATTTAGGGATGAGGTTGAGGATGAGGATGAGGTTGTCTATTGAGTCAATAGACACCTCTGAGTTTAAATGTGTTTACTTCATACAGGTTACTGTGCCTGAAACCAAACAAGTTTTACGATCTGTCCATGCAAGACCCCGTGTTCAAATTTTTATTTGAAGCATTCATTGCCTCTTGACTCAAGTGCTTCCATGTGATAAACACCATAGGACTTGATGCTATTGTATAGATTGGATAGAAAATTTATCTTGGCAAACTGGAGGCTTGAAGTTGATTTTAAGGAGAAGGCATTGTGTAAGGCTGCTGAGGAAGCATCAGCAGCTAACCATGTGTTTTTCTTCTCTTGTGAAACCCAATAACTTAAACACATTGGAGACTGTCCATGCAATCCTTTATTTCATAATGCAAAAGTCCAGCATTTTTTATGCAAGTCTATAACTCCATGTGATTTTTATAAAACTTGTAGACAGTTAGTCTTTGCCTATTTCCATTCTCTTTATTGTACCCAGAAATCACATAATTTCAACATTTCACCTCAGCTGCTTCACAGCGATTTTGATGTGCTTGATTCCAGCCAAGTAGCATTTCCTTAGCAAGACAGGTATTCCGTCTGTGTCGAGTTTCAGGTACTGTCTATATCGGCTTCATACATGAACTTGATGTGCTTGTTTGAATTTGATCTTTGTCTCCTAATGGACATGAAAAAACTGATTTTCAGTTGTAAATTGATTTACATTTGCATGACAGTTTTACAAAGGAGACAGAGGAAATAGGTGTTTCCCTTTCAACCTCTTATTTTTCTTTTTAAGAAAACTGTCAGAACATGTTCCTTCACATCTTTTGACTGTCTTGGCTTGTATCAATCCTATTCAATGAAGTTGAAGTTCCAGTAAAACACTATATTTTGGTTGTGTTATCTTTTTAAATAAATCAAAAACATATTTCTCTCACCTCAAACAAAACACTATTGCAGTGATATTTGTACAGAAGACAAGAAAAGTATTTTAAAATTAGAATTGATTACTAGGAGGTGAGAATTTTGACTGAAATGAACAATTAGGGAACAGCTATCACCAGCTATTTTCCAGTGCATAAATTCCTGTCCTTTTTGCATTCATCCAGAGTAGACTATCAAAAGGAAATTTGGTTTGGCACATAACTCACATTACCTCGAATTTCTCGGAAAGGAGTGTTTTGTCCATGATTTTGTTTAAATAAGTTCCTTTTCTTTGCCATTAGGTGTCTCTGTTATCCTTTGTAAAACACCAAATACCGCAGGACTTTTTCAGTGTTTCCTGACTTTAAGTACAAGTCAGGATTCTTTTAAACCCTCTCTCTTATGTTTTTATTCGGAATCTTTAAAGAAAACAACTAACTAGAAAAAATTCTGAAGTGTTGCATCCCAGCACAGAGAAGGAAGGAATTTCATAATGCTCCTTTGTCAGAACACAAATAAAATTAAAAACATCAATAAAAAGTCTTCTCTCAGTATACCACTTGCTCAAGTTGAGGAAAACTGAGCGATAAGGTCTTACAAAGATGATGTATCCATTGTATATTGAATCTCTGTGTCCTCACAACCTCTATACCATAATGTAATTACTGAATCATTTTCTAATCAAAATATACAAAACTTCATCTGTATTACAGCTATCCATAATTTTAATGTTTTTCTAGAATGTAAACCATCCAGCTAAGTTCATGCAAGATGCATCCATACCACCATGCTACTGGAGAAAAGGAGTTAGGAAAACAGAAAGTGCTGTAAGATAACATCTTGGAGCAGCTCCTGTTACTTTACAGTAAGAGATTAATCAAAGCTGCCCAATCAAAACAGAAATCTTAGAAAATAATCCTGACATAGGTAGCAGTGAGAAACAAGAGTTTTTCCTAAGAATCTGTATTATCTTGTCACAAGGAAACCACACCTGCCAGATTAGTCAAAGACACATGATCTGCCTAAGTATTAGATACCTCCGAAGCAAACTCCAGCAGCCCACAGTACTTTCTGAGGAGTGACAGTGTGACAGCAATTCCAGCTGTGGGCTGGTGTAGACCCAATTAAGCTGGCAAAAATATTTCCAG
>WAAG01068184.1:156386-179890 GCA_013390105.1 Tichodroma muraria | reverse complement strand
TTGTAAAGTCTCTCTTCATCTTTTTTGTTGGTTCCTTCAGGGGCTGAAAAGTCACAGTTAGGTCACCCTGAAGCATTTGTGCCTTAAAACCTTTGGTGCCAGAGTCCAGAACCCTCAGTCTGCTCCTGCTGAGTGCCTGTTTCTGCTTTGGGAAGTTTTCTTCATCCCTGGAGAAGAAGCAGCTCTGCTCTCCGGCACAGCGCTCAGGACACCTGAATACAGACATCTGCCACGGGAGCATTTTATTGCTTTTCCTGTCATTGCCACTGCCAGGCCCTGGAGCAGATTAAACAGATTAATAGAAGTGATGTGGAGGGAGTGTAAAACCCACCAGGCTCCACTGTGGGCCAAGCGAAATGGGGAAAGGAGGGCGGAGCTGACATTTGCAGAAGTAACCTCATGTCATTAAAACAAATTTGGCATGAGGGGAAAATATGTTTGCTTTGCACTTCCTAATTGCTACGAGAGCATATTCAAAATCAAATATTTGTAAGGCAGTAAGTTAGTGGCTTTTCAGTGTTTTCTCCTCCCCTTCTCCTCCCCTTTGTCAGTCAGGCACAGTCCCCGTGTTGCTGAGTCCCTGGGCTGCTGCTTTTAAAGTACACGAGCATGCGGAGTGGACATCAGCTCTAAATCCTAAAATCTAACTGGGAATTTATATTTGTCTTCAGGAAATAATCAACCCCAAAACTCTGGATGCATTTCCAGAAAACTGCTACACACTGCAATTTTTCTCTCTTTTTTTCCCCCCTTCTGACGAAACATTGGTTGTATTTTCTCCTTTTATTTATTGGAGTGCTAAATGGATTATTTCAGCAATAAATCAGGCCCTTTCATTACATTTTTAAGGTGTTGTCACTGTTATGAAGTACAGTGTGCCATCAAAATTAAGCTCAGATTGCATTACCACCTATTTTATAGGTAGAGAATTACTTGATGGATTTTTTTTCCAGCAATCTAAGCACTTTGTGTCTTCCCTTCCAAGCCAAACTGTCTCCCTGGGTTCACAGGCATTTTCCTTCACAAGTTATGAAATTCTCATGCACATTCTCTCACAAATACCTTAGGGTTTAAAGCAGAGGGATGACATTTCTTTTAGCCCAAACTATCCATGTAAAGCATGGGGAGGTCAGGGGTGGGAAAGACCTGTCTGAGCCCCTCGTTACAAACCTGAAGCAAAGCAGCTCTTCCATGAAACCCTTCAGCTGGAAGGAGCTGCTCCATTAGAACCACTGGAATCTGAGATTATACTTAAAGTTTTACAAAAGATGTCCTGAATGGCATCTTTATGATATTTAACATATAAAATACAACTGATGTCGGGTGTAAAGAAAGGGATCCATAACACAGCCAAGGTGCTGCTCCATGGCCACGTTGTGCTGGGAACAGGATGAGCTGCACAGGCCAGACCAGGTGGACAGGACTTTGGGTCACAGAGATTAAATTCAGACCACTGACCTACAGTCCTCTCCCCCCACTGCTGTAATCCTGCAATAGGTGGCACTTCAGAGAAGAATTCCTTCTAAAGTTTCGAAGCAGGAAGCTTTTCAGCATTCCTCCTCCATACCTTTCCTTTAAATTGACACTAACATTTTTGCCAGGAGTTTTAGAATCCAGAATGTCTCAGAAGAAATTATTAAAGAACGTCTCACCTGGAAATTATACAACCCGCTCCAACCTCCACCGTGCCTGTTCCTTTTGCACCCCCCTGATGTACACTGGGAGCAATCCAAAGAAATTAGTGACATTACCCTCTGGTAGCCTGGTGACACTTATGGTCCAGTCTTCAGAAAAGTGACTGCAAATCCGCAGACACATCTGCCTGGTGCTGCAGAAGTAATTTTAGAAAACTAGCTGCTGCACGTTATGGGCGATACTTCGTGAGCTGTATGTGTCAGTGACCCACTGCTGCATCCTCTGGCAGAGCTGCAGAGCTCTTCCCTACTTCATCCATCTTCCCTTTCTGGCCACAGCACTGGCAAGACAAAATCTTATGGATTATTTAAACCTTCCCCTTTTTCTCCCCCTCCTCTGTTTGTCCAGTTCAGGGACAATGTCCTGCAGCTCTGCAGCGCCGGCCCTGGTCCCGTGCAGGTCCTGGGGTCAGCGAGTTGGCTCTGAGCTCCCTCCCTCTCTGAGCGAGGTGTTGAGGCATTGCAGGCTGCAGAACTTGGCACCTGCCAGGAAAAAAAGCAATAATTTCCTTTTAGTGCTCCAGGCTGACTCTCCCTGAGTGCCAGAGGATGACGTGAGTGCTCGGAGCTCACGGGGAAGGGCCGGGCACCCTGCGGGCTGGGCCACCAAAAGTCCCAACTATTCCCAACTCCAAAGTTTTCTTGTTCATTAAAGACAGAGCGGAGAAGCTGCTCAAGGAGTTAAATGTATTAAGCAATTTACAATTAATATAGAACTCATTCCAGAGATATCTACTAGAGAGTACAACAGGGCAATTAACCCACTAATACACTAGGCTATTACATCGCTATGTCTCTTATTTTAGCCTGAGGTGATTTGAAACGCATTGGATTAAAGGATATTACAGGAGATAGCATGAAAAATAGCTTAATGTAATGAGCCATCCCGTGATGTCTGCTATTAAAGATGATTTGCAGTTGAAAACTACAACATACAGTAGTTCAGCCATTTAGAAACATGAGTGTATTTAACCCTTTTCTGGCCTGTGTGTCCCTTACTTGAGTTGGTGCAAGAGTTTCTCCCTCTCCTCCCCCTCGCTTCAAATGCCTTTATCAGAGGATTATCAAATGCACCTTATTAAAGTACAATAGTATCTTTGGGAGATTGGTGCCTGAGGTTGATAGAAAACCAGTAATCTGCTAATAACTTTTAAAAATAGATCCCCGAGAGAGTAAATAGGCTATTTGCCTGGCGACACGTTCCCGAAATGGGAACTTGTAACAAATTTCTCTGCTAGCCTTAGGCCTGTCATATCAGTTCCAAACGGTGACCCAGACACAACTGGGAAACAAAAGCACCTTATCTTAAAATCTGTAACTGTACAGAAACAGCAGCACCCAGGGAGGGGAGGGCGAGCAGCTGGAAAAGTTCCTGCCTCTGGAGCAGCCCTGCCATGGAGACTGAGCGTCTGCTGGTTTCAGTTCCCAGGAAAAATCACGGTGCTGGGAAAACAGTTTCCACCTGGACAGTGTGCATTTCTCTTTCTCTCATTTCTGTGCCTTCCTTCCCGACTGGAAACGCGGTAGAATCATTGAATTGGTGCTGTCAGGCGTGATGGGTTTTGTCTGTGAGGCAGGTGAGGCTCTGCAGACCCCAGGCACAGTCTCTCTTCCTAACAGCCCCATTTACACAGAAATAGAGGTGAACAAAACCGGCACTTATTTTCCCACCAGAAAAAGGGAGGGTTGTTTCCCCGTGTTTCCTGGGGAAAAAGTTTTTCTTCTACAAACAAGAAAGAAAGAAAAAAAAATCCTATGCACCCCATTAAAGGCATCCCAGGGGACTTGGGGAAGAGCTGTAAGTAAAAATATTATGGAAAGATGAATTTTCTGGGCAGCTTTGCAGCTGGGTGAGGCATTACAGGCTGGGTTCTCTCACCTGCCTCGACAGAGACAATCCTGTGGCCACTTCTCACCTTCCCTACCGGTCATCATCTCCTTCCCCAGCCCATTTTGCCACAAGGTCCTGCAGAACTGTGGCAAATACTGAATCTCCCCTTTTTCTTCTGTGATGTCCTCCAGCGTTCCCAGAGCAGCATTTCCTCCGTGAAACCCAAATAAAAGCACCTGGTTGTAAAAATAGTATTTTTTAGAAGGATCAAATGAGGATTTTCACATTTGCATAAAAATAGAAAGACAATTATCAGTGCAAAACAGCCCAAAGTGATTACATTTGGCTTGGGAAGCACTGAGGTGAGGTGCTCTTCACACAAGGGATAACTGCAGGGGGGCCAGCAATTGGATGGGTGCTATCAACACTGTTCCTCCTCTAAAAAAAAAAAAAAGTGAAGAACGAGGAAAAGAAGGGGAAAACAAAAAATAAACAAACTACCAAAAAAAACGCTTTCAGGCTGAGATTCTCCTGGACCTGAGCTGACACATTGCTGCACCAAAACGGAAAGAGAAGACAAAAAACCGACCCCATTCCCCAGCTGACCTCCCTCTGCGTCGAGGATTTCAAGCAGAGGGTGCCGCTTCCCGCAAACCTTTCCGCAGGGGCGGCGGGGGGAGGCGGTGGTGGGGACCTCTTTCTAATCAAAGAGCTTGTCACTGTCACTTTGGTGTTAGCAGGTGCCAGGAAGGACGGCCAGGCCCCTGGTTATTAACAGGCTGCTCTCGCTGCCACCCAGCCCCGCTCCCGGCAGCTCTCCCCGCCGCCTCGCTCCGGCTGCCGCCGTCCCAGGTGGCGCAGGCACCTGTCATTCCTCGTTTCCATCCAGGGGAACGAGTGATTTGGGAGAAAGGGAGAGGATGACCAGGGCTTTCTGACCTTTTCTCCTTCAATTTGGCTGCCGCGCTGTGCGAGGAGGAGATGGCAATCAGGCTACGTGGAACCGACAAACTCATCTGGGTGTCACTCGCTGACGCCGGCAGTGGCCGTGTCACTCGGCGTCGGGGACACCGCGCCTCTGGCGGGATCGGGAGCAGATTTGAGCCTTCCCGCTGCTCCCCACTCTCTTGGCCGGGGCAGGACGGTTTCACTGCCAGCACATTCGTCAGAGGTCCCGTTCCTGCGTCCGCTGTTCCTTCCCGCGGGGATCGGTGTCCCCTTGCCCCTGCAGGGCTCCTCCTGGGGGGTAAAACCTGTCCCGTCTCCGAGCCCTCTGCGCCACTGCGTAAATCCAGCTGAACACCTGCTCTGTGGATGGGGAAACAGAGGCACAGGCAGACGATGGAGGTTTCCCGAAGCCATGCCCTGCTCCCTGCCAGGCTGTCCTTGCAGCCAAGGGAGGGACAGTGGAAGGCAGATGGACACCCAGGGACAACCCCTGCTCTGCAGTGCCCACCCTGTGCCACCCCCAAAGCTGCTCCAGCTGTGCCAGCAGCAGTCCCACAGAGGGAAGAGGAGAGGTGTCAGTGACCCCACAGAGCTGTCCCCAGCTCCTCCTGGTTCCTGCCTGGAGGGGAGCAGGGCCCAGAGTGTCGCAGCCACTTCCACAAACAGCCAGCCCAAGGCACTGCCTGCGTGGTGATCAGCAAAGCAATTAATTGTACAAATTCTAGCAGTAAAAATGGCCAGACAGGAGCATTTGGAGCCAGGACTGGCATCTCTTACCAGGTCAACCCTCAGCCCAGCTTCCAAACCCTTCTCTGCCTTCAGGGCAGTGTCCTGGAATGTCCCTCAGTACCTTGGTGTGTCTGATACTGAAGACAGTTTTTGGCCACAGGAGCCCAGTGGGCTGTGCCTGCTGCAGGCAGTGCTCTGGAGCTGCCCTGGCACAGCTCAGCCCTGGAACCACAAACGCTCCAGGCCTGCCCAAACGCTCTGCTCAGTGCCTTGGGTGGGCACTGGCAATCCCCATCCCACCAGGCAGCTCCTACAGCAGGCAACCTGGCTTTGGGAGGGGAGTGGTTTATGGTGAATCAGAGACACCACATTAAAGGGGAATTTTGACATTTTCTCCATCTCAAAGCACCAAACCCTACACAAACCAGCTGGACACACAGCAAAGAGCAGCCCTGGCATCATCCAAGTTGATGTCACGAGTTCCAAGTGAGAGATGGTGTTGCAGGACTAAATATTCCAGGTTGGCATGAGGCAAACCAGCTGAGTTCCCCTAATACTTGACTGGAGAAGTGCAGGAAGGCAAAGGGGGAGAGGGGAGAGAGGCGAGGGAGAAGGATTTGTACAGAAAACTCCCTTTTTGGAGGGTAGGAGAGATATTAGTTGGTAACTGCAAGGGGAGAGATTTTTGCACTCCTATAAATCATTATTACTGGATGTCCCTGAGGGGATGAGAAGAATGAATCAGTTACACACACACAATGCCAAACTTTTAGATGGAGGAAGAAAAAAGAGAGAGGGGGGAAGAAAGAGAAAAGGAGAGAAGGGAGGGAAAAGAGGAAAATAAAATATTAAAGATAGGGGGGAATGAAGAAGAGAAAAAAGAGGAAAGAGGAGAAACAGAAGAGGAAAATAAAAATAAGAGATAAAAAAGAGAAAAAAGTGAAAGAGGAGACAAAGGCAGAAAAAAGGGAGGAAAAGGGAGAGAGAACAAAAGCCAAAGGAGAGGGAGGGAAAGAAAGGGAAGAATGAGAAGAAGGGAATGAATGAACTTTGGAAGCAATTTATAATTCCTTTCACCTACATCATGAATTGAACATGCAAAAAAAAAAAAAAAAAAAAAAAAAAAAAAAAAAAAAGAAGAAAAAAAAAAAGGAAAGGAGGAAGGGAAAATATTCTGCCTAGCATGCAGATTATCATTTGAAAAGATTCTGTTGCCATGTTTTTGTCCCTGGGTGATGAAAATGAAATTGTCTGATGTGTGCGCCGTGTTAGATTTACCTTTGCAGGGTTCACCCACAATCAGTAGAGAGGGGTCATGCCACAATATGTCATCTCACAGCTCCATCACACCAACTCCAATTTATACGAGGAGGTATTATGCATTTCAAAGGAACCCCCTGCGCGTGGCTCTTGTTACTGATCTATATCACAGCTCAGCTGAGGGAAGATTAGTTCTGCTGCAAGGGCAACCAGACTTATTTGTTTATGATTATATTCTCCTTAAAGACGCACCATTCCTTTTTTTTTTTTTTTAATGTCTAATTTAAAGTGTGCATTAAAGGGGCTGGGGAGGTGGTGCGATGTAAAAGGTGAGAGAATTCCGTACTCTCCCACAAGGAAACCTAATAGTCTTAGTCTCCCATGCATCCTGCTCATTAAAAAAAAAAAAAAAAAAAATAAAAAAAAAAATCTCCATTTAAATGCAAATTTGAGTTTTAGCTGGGGACTCCCCCAAAAGCTTCTCTCGGAAGCACCAGGGAAATAGGATTCAGAACCTAAAATGGCTGACAGCAGTCCAGCGCCCGTGGAAAACGCTTCCCATCCGAATCCCCCGGTCCTTGCGGCCGCCGGTGCCCCGGGGCGGCGCTGGGGCAGCGCCGCTGCCGTCGCTCTCCGGTCCCGCCTCGGGCAGGCACCGCCCGGCCGCGCCGAAACTCCCAGTGACAGCCTTTCCCCGGCACCAGCCTTTCCCCGGCACCAGCCTTTCCTCTGCTGCTTTAATCAGCGTTTTCCCACGAAGTCGCCGGGTTTGTCCCTGCCAAAGGCTTGCAGCCCCGCGCTGCTCCCTCCCTCATCCCGAGCGTGCCTTGGATTTTGGGGGCACCCGGGATGTCACCGAGAAGCTGACACTGGCTCGATCTGTCCCCGAGCTTAGGGGGAGCCCTGTAACCCTGTTGGCATCAAAAAATCAGCGAGTTCTTGGGAATTTTTCCAGGAGAGAAGTCCATTGGTTTTTCCCAGAGGGAAAGGACGGTGGCACCCACGTGCCTGCCTGCGCTGGTTGGGGTGCCTGAAGTTATCAGGGACCCCTGGAAGAAAAATAAATATAAAAACAGAATCAGGGCTTTCTAAACCGAATAATAATAATAAAAAAAGAGGTTTGTGGGATGAGAGAGGTGTCCTTTCTCAGAGTGGGAGGGCGTTTTCCTTCCCAGCAGGGTTTGTGCACGGACATTTGTGCTGCTCCTCGCTGCTTCCTGCTCCTCTGCCCCTGATTAACGAATTGCTGGTCATAATAAACAGGCCCAGTCCCAGCTGGGAAATAAATGGGTCCAGCAGGGCCTCGGAGACACCGAGATGCTGCTCTGCCCCCATCTCTCAGCATCCCCAGCCCTGGGGACGAGCGAAGCCACCGGAATTCTCCAGGATTCACCAGGAGCAGAGGACGGGCACGCACCTCCAGCTTCTCTTAGCGTTTAGAAAGCCCTGATTCTGTTTTTTGCCGAAGAACTGTGCCAAAGTTTGCCAAATCAATGCAGAATCAGAAGCATTGGCTTGCGATTATCATCGGCCACGACCACCAGAAGCGTAAAGGAGGGTAATCACAAGTGGCAGTGTGGCAGTGACACAGTGTGGCAGTGACACCCATGTCCCTTTGCAGTGCTGCCAGCACACAGGGGCAGTACACAAACGGATAAATGGAGGTAGAAGAAAATGAGAGTATTGATTACAGGTGAATTGGCTCATATTCCATTGGAAACGTATCCTGTATTTACGTGGCATTTCCCTGACCCCAGGTTTGAGCACTTGGTGGGATGGCAGGGTGGCTGTGGTACCCACAGAGACCCCACCCCAAAATCTACTGCTCCTACAACAGCTCCCTCTCACCCTGAGGGTCTGATCCTTCTCATCCACGTGCTGGGGGACACCCTGGAAAACCTCTGGCATCACCAAACCCCTCTGCACTGACACGAACAGGCACACTGGGCAAGGAGCTCCCAGCTGCTCAAAGTGTTAAATATTTTCTGCCTAAGTGCAAAATCCTCACAGTGCAGCTCATCGAGCTTCTTCCTGTGCCAGACCCTCAGCAGAGGAGGAGAACCCGAGATACCAAGGGCCTGGCACTGCCATGGCATCACCTTCCACCACCCAGGGAAGGGCAATGAGGTGCCCACCCCTGGTTTTCCAGAAGCTCCTCCTGGGAAAGGAGCCAGCCTTCCCTCTCCCTGCCATTTCCTCCCTTGTTCTTCGTAAAAACCACACTCATTTCACTACTTTGAAAGCACATAATATGATGGGTGAAAACAATTAAATGAAATAGACTGGTAATACCCATGGGAAAACATTTTTAGATATGATATTACAATCTTGTTTCAAAATTGGATTTTGCCAAGAGGAAATACAGTTTATTATAAAACACATTTTCTTTTAATTTAATTATATAATCCTTGGCTTCAGAGAAGGGATGCTTAAATCAGACCCATTTAATTTTCAAGTGTATTCACCCATCACCTAGGGCAAATTGGTTTAAATTAGTAGGTGACTATATAAGTTCTAGATATGTGTCAGACAAAAATTTATCTGCGAACTCCGTATAAAAGACTATCTAGACCAGCAGCACAGCAGCAGAAATTACCTGGGACGAACACACAAGTACCCGAAGAGCAGCATTTGCTCTGATTTCAATGATACCCACTACAGAACCTGATCCGGGATTATTTTTTATCTTTGTTAATGTTTTGCCAGATCAGTTCATCACCCTGCATGTCTGCACCGTGCCAATAAAACCTGATGACCTGCAGTTAGATTCTACCAGGTGCATTAAATTCCCATAACGGGAGCAGATCTTGCTAAGTCTCCCATGGCCTCTTCCCTCGCAGAGATTGCATTTCCAGCCTAATGACAGCCCTGGTTCGTCCCAGCCCGCGGTGCCTGAGCTCTGCCTCGATCCGTCACCGCCGCCCCGGACAGCTCAGCCCCCCGAGTCCCGGCACAAATCTCCTGCCATCCCACTCCTTCAACCTCAGCAAGCCGAGGCTGAGGCTGATTTGGAAGTGGTCAGAGGAAACCCCTCCAAACCCAGCGGCTGCCCGAAGCCAAGGCCGGGGTTTGCTGCTGCTCGCGGGGGCTCCGGAGAGTCGCCCGCAAAGGCGGGAGAGGAAATTCCTCAGCCAAGGGAAAATGCTGCAGTGCAGTCAGGGCTGACTCGGCAGGAACACCACAGAGATGATAAATAATCCTCCGTGGGCCCTGGAAGGTGCTTTGCACGGCAGGGAACTGGGGGAGGACGAGCTGCCTCACGCTGCCACCGCAGCTCCGGCACCCAAAGCAGCTCCTCCCGAGCATCCCTGTGCCTTGGGGCTGCTCCCACGCGGGGGTCACCCTCCAGAATGCTCCAGCAGCCGTTCCCCAGGCCCACCAGAGCCCTCAGCCACACTCATCCCCATCAGCCTCCCGCATCTCTGCACGCACCCAGGTTTGTGCCCTCCCTGTGACAGCACCAGCATCAGGCACGGTGACCCTCGCCTCGAATAAACCACAAAAAAGCAGAGTTTCTGCCCTTGCCCCTGGGCCAGGATCTCAGCCAGCATCAGAAGGCAGAAAACGAAAGCAATACCAAAACTCAGTTTAGTTATTAAATTCTCACAGGGCTCTTTTAACAAACAACAACAAAATCTGCACCACAATTCCCATGCCAGGCAGAGAGCGCAGGTCACTGCGCAAGCCAAAGCCAGTGGAGGCTCCTGCTGCCACAGCACATATATAAAAACAAAAATATAAATATATACATGCACCAGTGTAGGGAAACTCTGGAAAGGTGAGCCAAAAGTGTTTGCTAAAGACAAATACTTACTGAACTCCACCAAAACATTATTTGCCAAAATAGCTCATTTTAAAACACGGCTCACAAACCCAGAATTCCAGCCAGCATCTCCACCCTTCATTCCACGCATTGCCAGTCAAGTGAGGAGCTGCTGAAACACTGGGGGCTGCCCAGGGCAGTGGTGGAGTCCCCATGTCCGGGGGGATTTAAGAGCGTAGATGTGGCACCTGGGATATGGTTTAGTGCCGAGGGAATGTTTGGATTTGATGGTTTAAAACATCTTTTCCAACCTAAATTATTCTGGGATTTCCCACATAGGTGTAGTGCTGGGTTGATGGCTGGACTTGAAGAGCTCAAAGATCCCTCCCAGCCTTAACAATTCTGTGATTCTGTGGGTATTCCATGAAGAATTACGAATATTTCAACAGGTGTTGGACACCCACTTCCTTCCGGCTCTTTGATGCTCTCCCCCTTGGCCACCCAATTTGGGAAGGTACCCAATCCATCCCTCAGGACCAAACCCTAAACCCACCCAACCCTGCCAGCCCCAAAATGCAGATGCACTCCAAATGTGATGCAAACACCTGATCTCAGCCATGTCTGGCAAATAAACATTACAAGGGGCTGTTTCAAATCTTTGTAGTAGCAAATCTCAGCACTTAACTAGTAATGCAATAAGTCCTATCAAGAGCAGGCTGAAAGGTGGAATAAATTTCCTGGAGAACAATGAGGGTGATGTATGCATATGACCAAGGCACAATAAAACTGTAGAATGGGAGGAAAAAAATGCATACAGTCAATACAATAAAATCAGCACAAATATAGGTTGTGTAAGCAAATAAATCTAACAATCCAAATATTTTACAACACGCTCACACGCAGAACATTTTTTTTTCCCCCTCCCCAGAAATCTTAGAGGAAAAAAAAAAATTAGACTGTTTTGCATCTGAGTGTATTGTAAAGGCACCAGCGGCTGTCTGCACAAATTACCATTCATCTAGGCGTTGTTGTGGAAATTTTCAAGGGATTTGCAGTAATTATATGACAAAATGCTTGCAAATCTCACTCATTGCTGAATAGAAACACACGGGTCAAAGATTGAACACTCTCAGCTTGGTAATTTGTAAATGTCAATCAGACGGGGGCCACGGGAGGCACACAGGCGTAAGCACTGAAAGGCACAGCGACGCCGTAGCAACCAGAAAAAGCCTTTTCAATCCACATTATAAAAAGGCACGGGATAGTTTTACTTTCCAGCTTTTTTTTTTTTTTTCCCCTCCCTTTTTTTTTTTTTTTTTTTTTCTCTAAACAAACTGATCACCCTGCGCCCAGAGGAGGAGGAGGAAAAAGGGGGGAGGCGGGAGGAGGGAAGTAAAGAAAGGAAGGAAAAACAGTTTAAATAAAACTGGTGAGATTAAATTAACTGATACATACATTCGCAGAGGTAGATCGTTTGCTCTGTAATAAATATGGACTCCTATCTTCCCTCCTCGCCAGACAGCAAGGAAAGCAAAATAAAATTAAAAGATATAACAATAAAAATTATAAATGCATTGCGGGCCCGCAGACCAAGAGGCTGTAATGAAGCTGCTGCGAGGTGGGAAGCTCCTTATCTCTGGGGATCATAAATAGGGAGAGGCAAGCAAGGTGAGGGGGCCCAAAATCCCCCTCCCAAGCCGCCTCCGGCAGGGACACGGGCCCGCCGCGAGAAGTCAACTCCAGCTTTCCCCATTTTCCAGGACGTGGAATTCGGAATTAAATTGTTCCCAACTGTACAAAAGGAATAATCCCGGCTTCTCTCACTCCCCCGGGAATGCATTAAAGCGCAGATTTGCCTCTGGAGAGCGGCATCGCCTCCTCAAGGGCCATTCCCGACACAATGCCAGCCCCGGGAATTCGGGAATTCGGGAGGCATCTGCCCTCGAGCGCCCGCAGCTTTTCTGCGCCTTGCCCTTTACCAACCAGAACGACGTTTTTCTTTAAAACCGGACATGTTTGGGGGCTCCTGAGGTTGCTTCCCTTTGTTTTCTTGGGTTTTATTTGCCTTTTTAAAGGAGGAAAACCTCCACAAAACCACTGCTTTTGAGGTGCTGCTGGTTTTGTCCCAGATATCACAATTCCAGGGCTGAAGCCCCGCGGCAGGAGAGCTGAGGAGCCACCGAGCCCTTCCCACGAGTGTGCCAAACTTCCCCCTTCCCCTCCTCCCGCTGCTGGGACACCAGCCCGGGCCCCTGGTCACACCTGCTCCCAGCCACGCCCAAGTTTTGTTAAATTCAGCATCATTTTGGGCGAGTTTCAGGCGCTCAAGGAAGCGCCAGAGCCGGGGAGATGCAGAGAGGTTTTTCCATGCACGGTCCCACAGCGAGGGGACAGCCTGGGCTGGGAGGGGCTGGGGAGGATGTGACATCAAAAGCCCTCAATGCCCCCAAAACATAGAGATGTGACCTTTGGTACAGAAACAGAGAGGTTACAGCAAACAGGCAGCCCAAGGTTAGTGCAGAAATGGGAGAACCTCCACTGAATTTGTCAATACCGAAGGCCAAGCTGCTGGAATTCAGCTGTCACCACCTCACTCCATCCTTTCCCTCCACCCCAGGGTCACCTCACACGGTGCGAGCTCAGCCTGGAGCTGGTTCCTCACTGTCCAGGGGTTTTTGAGAATCCCACACTGGTCTGGGTTTGAAGGGACCCTGAAACTCATGGGCAGGAACACCTTCCACAGAGCAGGTGACCCAGCTGCTCCCTGGCACTGGGAATGCCATCAGCTCCACCCTCCACGGGATTTAATGAATCTGAGAAAAATTATGAAGTACTATAAAGCCACAAGTCTCATAAAAAGTATAATAAAATTGAGAAAAGCTATTAAGTTATAAATACAACCAATACATGCAACATCACTCAGATGGCAGAAACTGGCCATAAAATAAAGTCATTTTAAGCCATCATTCCACAAGTTACCAAGTGTCTTAATTCACCAGTCACACGTCCCTTTATGGCACCCAATCCCACTGTCTGTACAGAAGCTTTATAACTTCCACCTTCCTGTACAGTTAAAAATGCACCTGCGTTTATATAGGAAATATAAGGAAATAGGAAACGTAGGATGAGGGACTTTGGGGCCTCTTCCAGATTCTCAGGGAGAAGTTGTGCAGATCACTTGGTCCCTATGTGCTTTCTCTTATTTAACCCACCCCCAAAATACCTGGCACAGGCAGGGAACACCTTTGGAGTTATTGTAGGATACAAGAGAAAAATGAAACAGGGAAACTGGGGGACTCCTGCAGCCAAAATCCTGTGTTTTCACAGAAATCAGCGATGATATTTGAATTTCGAGTCATGGTGCTGCAGCATCAGGCTCCAAATACTACTTCTTTTTAAACCAAAGTTATTCTAAACACACCTAGTGTCCACTGAAAACAAATTATTCTCTAATAAGTTGCTTAGTAAGAGTTGTATCCGTTTCTTAAAAATATATCATATATAAAAATAAACAACAATAGAAATACATGCACCAAGGATTTACAGTGCAGGTGTATTTCATTTTCCTCCCTCAATTTAAAGCTGAGCCTTTGCTTATCACCCTCCCAACTGCTGCAGAACAATTTCCTCTCTTTATTTCCTCTTAAGGGTCCTGTACATTATGAATATTCATTGAAATAATTAAGCACCCTGTTCACAGCTTGTTGTGTTTACAGTTAGTCCAATAAAACCCAAACAGGTTAATGATGATCTTTAATATGGGAATTTAATATTATTTCACCTCTATATCGGTGAAAAGTTTAACTTCCCCTTTAAGCCTCATCAATTTAGGGAAAATAAGTAACCACCATAAAAACCCACTGCAGGCTCTAAGTCAGAGGCACAAGCTCCTGTGTATTTGTCTTCTGAATTTCTTATTTTGCTTTAGCTCAAGTAATAGAGGAAAACCGACGTGGGGTTTTTTTATTATTATTATTATTATTTTTCTAAGAATTATTCGCATCGCAGCAGTTTCAGCGCAGCCGGCCAGGGGAAAGCGAAAAAACCTTCAGGACGCAGCAGCCATCGGAAAAACGCATTTATCAAAGGCCCTGCTGAGGCAGCCTCCGAGGGAGAGGGGGAACTGGTGCTGAGGCCAGGGCAGCACCACCCAAGGTGCCACCCAAGGCAGGGCTGCACTCGCTGATTAACCCTTCGCCAGCCGCGGGCGCTGCGTGGAGCAGGAGCGGGGGCGGCGCAGGGCAAGAGGCTTTACGGGGGTCACTCACGTTAATTTCACCCTCTGCAGGCCACAAACCTTTGCTGGCTCACTGCTGGCCGCTGCTGGGTTTGGAAGGAGCTTTTTGGGGCGAGGCGCCGCTCGGCCCGGCAGGGCTGGGGACAGCCTGGGCTCGCTGGTGGCACGGGGACGTGGCCACTGCAGGGTGGCCCCGGCCCAGGACGGGTCCCCTCGCTGCTCACGGCTTCCTGAGCGCCCCTGAAGTTCGTTCTGGGTTTTTAGGAAGGCTGTGCTGGCCTGGTTAATCCTTGCCTTTCAGCCCAGGGTGAAGGTGACGCTTCACCTTCAGGTGCCACTGACCAGGGATGGTGACTCTCTGGGATCCCCAGAGCTGCCACTGGCCCCTGAGGGTCTCCACCAGGCCGGGACAGTCCCTGAACCACGGCCAAGCACCCCTGGCTCGTGGCCACCCCACAGCTGGGACAAACCTGGTTTTATTTGCTGCTCACCTGGCGCAGCTCGAGCACCCAGGAAAAGCAGGCACCGCTAGACCAGCCAGAAATGACAGAGCAAAATATCCAGCTGCAGGCAAAAATGATGCAAAAGGGGCCAAGGTGGGAAATCGAAGAGTGAGGGGAGAGCCCTGCCCGGGCTGCAGCTCCACCAGGGCTGAACAGCACCAGCCTGGGCCTTGAACATGTGAGAAATATTACTCTCAGAACTACCTGAAGTTTATTCAATGCAATAAAAGCTCGTTTTTGATGGGAATTAGTCCTAAAAGAGATGACTCTTAGGAAATGCCAGATGATGCACACAGCTCAGCCCTCTGAACCAGTGAACTCCCAAATACCTGCAGTGCTGTGAGGGGCTTGATGCCTCTGCCAGAGTGGGGCTTGCAGGACAAACAATTAAGAAAATGTTTAATTTAGCCCTGAAATTAACAGGGAGCTCAGTATTTACACCAGCTAAGCACCATTTCCTCCAGTATTCCTCAGGTTTTCACATAAGCCAAGTTCTTGCCTTTTTCAAAGCACTCAAAGGAAATGAGAAACTAAACCCCCACACAGAAATGAGAAACAACATCCCTCACTCCAGAACCAAAAAACACAAAGCGAGAGAAAACCAGAGGTGTTACCTCCCTTACCGGGTTCTACAAGGCATCTTCTATTAATAGAATTTTAATAAAGTGAAGGAATTCAGGGCAGGGAGAGCAGCTGGAGCCGGGGTCTCAGAGGTATCCCTCCAAGCAAAACGCCTTTTGCAGGAAAAGAAGAGGAAGAAAGGAAGGGGGGAAGGCAGTGAAACAAAATCAGGGGAGCAGAGCCCACCCCTGCAAACACCAAACCTGGAATTCCCTTCAGAAGGCTCCAAGCTGAGAGAGCAGGAAACAAAATGCAGGAGTAAATCTGCATTTCAGGTATTTATAACCTTCAGCAATCCCTACCTGGAACCTGGTTGGGGGAACGAGGTTCCCAAGGAAAAGCTCCCCCAGTCTGGTAACTGGGAGCAGCTGAGCACTTCCCCAGGAGCTCTCGGGGATGGATTAAGACACAAATTCATCTAGAAATTGTTTCTTTCCCTGCAATTTTATTTAACTTTGCAGTGGTTCCCAGCACACACACCCCCAGCAGCAGCCAAGGGCAGATCTTTACAAGTTCCCTTGAATATTCTTTCTCTATATGATACACGGAATATTTCTCTATATGTGCTGGTGAATATAATTAACCCCACTTCCAGCAGAAAGCAGGGAAAAGGGAGGAAAATGGAGTCAACCACCTCCACGTGGAGCTGCAATTTTTTGGCAGTTTGGCCTGGAATTGGTGTGTTTGGCACTGGGGCTGCTGGAACATCTCCCACCCAGCTCTGGGCAGGCTCCATGCAGAAATTCGGAGATCCGGGATCGATGATGGGAAGTAGATGGAGCCCAACCAGGAAGGCAGCTCCCCCCTGCCCTGAAAATGCCAAACGTGGTGTGTTTGTCCTTTTGAGACGTCTGCAGGAATAAAAGGGCTCCCCCCGTGTCCATTTCCCCTCTGCTGAGCAGCCTGTGCTCGCTGTAGCAGGAAATGGAGTTCTTTAGAAAGGTGTCTGGAGCTCTGGGACCCCATGGATCACACCTGCTCCTGCTCCTGCTCCTGCTGGGAGCCTCTGGGAACCCACAGCCTGGATTTGGGGGGGAAAACACCCCGAGGGTCTCAGGGGATCACCTGCCTGCAGCAGGACTCTGCTCCTGCATCCCCGACCTCCTTCCCAAGGAGGCACCAGTGCCCAGCCTGGCCCCTGGTTCCCCGTCCTGCTGTCTGCTTTTTGGGATTGGCCTGAACCCCAGGCTGGGTGATCCACGTGCCTGAGTGCCAGGATGGTGCCCAGCAGAGCTCTGCCCTCCCTCCAGCTTCCCCTGCTGCTCTTCCCTCCTGCAGAACAAGGCTCGGGGCCACGGAGCAGCTGCTGCTCCAAAGAAATGAAGGAGGAAAAGCTGGGATGGGGCTGGGGTGACAGGGACCAGGGGCTCCTCTGCGAGGACAGTGACACCAGGGCTGTGCCACCCACCTGTCCCAACACACAGGACAGCCCCTGTCCCCACGGCACTCCCGTCCCCCAGGCGTTCTCTGCCCCTTCCCTGTCTGCTCACAGGCCTCCAAAAGGGGAAACTTCCAGCACGGCTTCCAAACCCTGCACCAATGCCAGGTGTTTATTTCCCTGAGTTCCCAGTTTGGGAATAATACATTCTTTATATGGCAAATAATAACATGTATTTATAAACAGCTGTTGCTGCACGAATAAAAATATTTCTAAAAAGAAGGAATCTGGTATAAAATAAAATTACTTTTGACCGAAAAGGAGGCATTTCCCCATTTTCTCAGCACTTGGATGTGCCCCAGGACAGCCCTGTCCCTGTGTCCCTCACGGGAGGGATGTGGCTGCAGAGATGGGCAGAGCTGGACCAGTTTGGGAGTCTCTGAACTCCTGTGGATCATCCAGCCCAGCATCCCAGAGCTGCTGCCATCCCCCTCCAAGGGCTGAGCCCTCTCCCACTCCTTGCAAGGCCCCCCCAGCCACAGATCCTCAAAGCAAAGCGAGTTTCCCATCCTGCTCCCCATCCCGACGCTGCCAGCCCTGCCCCTTGGCACTCAGGGCTTCCCCTCCTGCTTCTCCCATCATTTTGTCCTTCCAGGAGAAGTCGGGGCCCCGGGGTTCACCCCCACACCCAATATCAGAGCTCCATCTAGCGCTGCACAGCCCCTCCCGCCGCCAGGGCCGCGGGGAAGGAGGGGGGAAAAGGGAAAAGGGAAAAAAATAAATTAAATATATTAAAGGTGTTAATAAGCGACTTATTTAAACGGAGTATCACATATTGAACATTAATCACCTCGCAGTAAAAGTGTAATTAAGGAGTCACTCTGCCTTCTGGGGAAGGCTCGCTTGGAAGCCGAGAGAAAATGGTCTCTTTATTAACACAAATTATTTTATTTGGCTAAAGGTAATAATTCTAAGTGAGGTCAACGGGCCTCGTGCACACGCCAGCGGTGCGGGGCCCGGCCAGCGTTTCCATGGTGACCGAGCCAAGTTCATCCTCCGCGGTAATGGCTTTGCTCTCCCACCTCCGCCGGGATTGTTCCCGGGAAAACACACCAGCTCCGATCCGTCAGCGGCTGCATCCCGCCGGGACAACCCCCCCGGGCCTCGCGGGGCCCTGGGGCCGCGTCCACGGCGTGCTGGCACTGTCCCCCCAGGCACGGCACCCCGGGCCCTCGCCGGGGGGAATGGTGCTCATGTCCAGCACGTGGGGTGGGCTTCCCGCTTTTTCCAGCACAGCTGCAGCCCGGGATGGCTTTAGGACAATTGCAGGGCGGCTGTGAGGTGGTTCTAGGGTGGCTGTAGGAGCCCATCCATGCCGTCCCCACGAGGCCGAGCTGGGGGGATTTTCCCCCATCGCCCTCCCCGGGAGAGCCCGGGCCCTGCGCGGCCTCATCTCTCCAGGAGAACTGCAACAAACTGCAGAGGCACCAGGAAAGCCCTGCCAGGGCTGGCCGTTTCCTGCCCACGGGCCTGTTTACCTCCTCATTTTCCAGCATCTCACGGCAGCGAGGTCTCCAGAGCCCTTCACCTGCGGGCACTCCCGGGCTCCTCCGGCGCCCAGCATCCAGGAGGAACAGGGCGCAGCAAATCTAAAACCCCCTCTGCTTTTATGAAACCAAACTCCAGCAACGCACTGGTGAAAACCAGAGGGGGTTTGGGCTGTAACCCGCTGCTCCCCGAGCCCGTTCCTGCGCCCGGAGATCTCATGTGTTATTCTGGCTGGGGAGATGATTGTCTGAACTCGGCGGTGATTTATCTGCCTCCCGTGTCATGTCACCCGTTTACGTGCAGCGTTAGATGTGGAGTACAGCATTAACATTTCACTATTATTCTTACCTTTCAACACAAAAAGATAAGAGTGTAAATCTGGGAGACAAAGGACGTGTCGACAGCGCTCCTGGCACGCGGGGCTCGGCCGTGGATGCTCCTCCTCCTCCTCCTCTTCTCTCCGTGCTCCCAGGCTCGGTGGGGACAATTCCACCACCCCAATGTGCTCTGATCCTCCTCCAAAAAATAAACCCAACCCCCTTAACCAACATTCCTCATGGTCCAGCATCCCTCCTGGCACAGGGCTGAAGCCACGCCACGCCAGCCACAAACAGCCCGTCCCCGAGTGCCGGCCAGGCCCACGGAACTTATTAACACCTAGTCAAGATTAATCAAGCAGGGAAAGCTAAAGCAGGGCCCTAATTAGTTGCTGATGATAACTATATTTGTCATCCTCTCCCCAATTAGTCTACTGTACGTTTCGGAGTTTAATTGCACCTTGTTCTTCATTTAAATGTCATCATGTGCATATATTCTCCTCCTTCTTTAGCAAATTTGAGAAAAATTTGACATTAAATATAGATTATCTTTAGATTTCCATAATTAACACAACTGAACTGCCTTGAGCCTAAATACATCTCCTCCTGCTATAAATCTGGCCTCTCTCTTGGGAGTGGGTGTTCCAAAGGGCTGTGGGTGTGGGATGCACCCCCCCGGCACTGGGGGCACTGGGGGCATTTGCAGGTGGCACTGGTGGCCATGGTCAGGACAAGGCCTCGAGGTCCCCCTCAGAAGGAAGGGATGGAGCAATCTTTGGGATTTTCTCTCTTCTGGGTTTCTGTTCCAGGTTTTCACAGCTGATAACGTGTTGAGGAGCCCGGTGTGCAAGCGGCGGGTCAGACTGTGCCCAGGGAATGAGGAGGGTGAGGAGCCTGTCCCGTGTCCCCCCATCCCGGTGACAGCCCTGCCCCAGGCAGCCCCCTGAGCCCTCCCCTCTGTCCCCACCGCCAGGACAGGGAGCTGTGACTGTCCCCGGGTCCTCCCCGGATCCCACTGATCCAGATTAGCGGATATTCAATATATTGATGGACAAGAGAGAGCTCCAGGGAGTGACCTGTGCCTCTGCATCCCAGGGCCTTTAACCCTTCAGCTGCTGCCCCCAGCTCACCACAGGACTCTGTGCCACCCAGCAGAGCTGTCCCCAGAGCTGGGACACCCAGCCCCCTCACCCACTGTCACCCTGTGCCTGCTGTGTGTCCGGTCCCCTGGGCGCCATGGAAGCTCAGGGGCAGCAAATCCTGGGGAATGGTTGGTCCTGAGCCATTCCCTGCTGTCACCAGGGAACCTGGACCTTCTCTCCTGGCACACCTGATGCTGCCCAGCCCCAGCCAGGCCCTGCTGTGCCCCCCCGAGCCCCCAGCCCTGCCAGGGCCAGCCTGGCTCCGAGCCACCCCTGGAGCTGCTCCACAGCCCACCCTGTGCTGGTGCTGCCCAGTGCCGCAGGCTGGGAGCAGCAGCAGCCCCTCAGTGCCCACCCCAGCCCACCTGGAGGGCACCCTCTGCTGCCTCCTGAGCAGCCAGCGAGCTGCTGTGACCAGCAGTTCTGCCCACAGCAGTGCTGGCACTGAAAACAGCCCGAGGAGGGGAAGGGAAGAAGCACTGGAGCAGCTGCACAGTCCTACCTGTCCCTTAGGAGGAGGGACACGCATCATGCCTACCACCTACTGAGAGCCTAAAAAGCCCCTCTGGTCTCTGATCTCCTCCCTGCTCCGGTGTGCCCAGCACAGGGAATGCAGCCCTCACTTTTCAGGAGGAGCTGCTGCCGTGTGAGGCGAAGAGAAAGGAAAAGTGGGGAATAAAGATTAAAAAAAATAAATAAACAAGCAGCAGTCAAAAATCGTATTGGATGCAAATTTGGAAATAAATCAATGGCATGTCATTAGGGTTGATTTTTCTGCCGGTTTTGTGTGGCTGGGGTGGCTTGTGGGGTCCCCCCGTGAGCACAGGGATTAACAGAGGGAACAGGTGCTGGAGCACGAGCCCACGGCCACCAAAGCGTGACAGCTCCATCACTGCTGGCAGGGGCACGGCGGGAGGACGTGGAAACAGGCAGGGGAAGCCACCCAGGCATTTGCTCATTCCGTGTTTTACCTGCTGCCCCCTCCCCAGGCACAAACTGGCCTGGCAGCAGGGCAGGGGATTGTCCCCAAAGCTTCTCCTCCTTCCCCCTGGATTAAAACTCCACGGGGGACCCAGACAAGTCCTGCCTGCTGGAAATGTGCCTAAAACTGTGGGAAGGGACTCCCATGCCCCCACAGCAGGACGCCCCCACGCCCTCCCTGCTCAGGACATCGGTGCAGGCCAGACACGCCTGGTGGTCAGTGGGAAAAGAGAAGAGAGAACACTTTTCCCAGTTCATCCTGCGTCTCCACACAGCATCAACACCTGCCCGTAAATGCCTGTAAACCCCGGGCTTTAGTTCCCCTCCCCTAAACGGGAGTGATCCCTGAGGTGCTTGGAAAGCAACGCCCAATCCCTGCCCTGCACACGGGGACACTCATTGTTATTCCTTAGGTGAGCACAGGCAAACCCGAGGCAGGAATTGATAAACCCGGGCTGATGGTGAAGCTCAGCCCTTCCCACAGCCAGCAGGGTGAAAAAAACCTGCTTTTCCATAGTTATTCCACCTGTTTCCTAAGGAACCTTTCCTCAGCTGGGGAGTCTGGCTCCATGTGGCAGCATTTTCCATCCAAAACTTGGGAAACGGGCCCAGTCTGTGAGGAAAGAGGATGGGAAGCACTCAGGGGTCTGTAGGGCATTCACGTGCACGCACAGAGGTTTGGGTGTCTCACACATGTCAATATGCACACACAGATTTATTTATGTTTATCCCTCCCTGCAGTTCTCGCTGTTGAGTTTCCAGCCGTCTCTCCTCGCCTTCCGAAGTTGTTTAGGGTTTTTTTTTTCCCCTTTAACCTTGAAAATTAACCTAAAACACAGGGTGCTGTACACATGACTTGCTCAAATAAATTGCATCCTTAATTATGAACACCCTCAGCTCCGCTGTGCTCCAGGCCACGCTGCCCCAGCAGACACCCCCCTCCTGATGAGTGGTTATTGAACACGGGAACAACAATCAACACTAATTAAATACTCAGCTGTTGAGAGGAGACAATGTTTATCAAAAAATGCAAGAGGAGGGGAGCGCATCTTCTGTTTTCTATAATTAGTTAGCGATATTCCCCAGGCGGTCTCGGAAATCGAACTCGGGTTTGTTCACATCTGTTTGGCACAGGCGGACAAAGGCCAGCGTGGCCTCTGTCCCCGAGTGTCCCCCCCAGAGTCACACCCCAGCACAGCATCCCCACGGTGCCACCGCGGCGTCCCCACCCTCCTCGTGGCCTCAGCCCCCGGGACTGGGACATTCCAGGCTCCGCTGCCTGCAGGGATCCCGCGCTGGGCAGTCCGAGGGATGTGGACAAGTGGGCCACGGGGTCCCTGTCCCCAAAGCCAAGCCCTCAGGCACAGGAGCTGCCGGGGTTTGGAGAGGGGGAAAGGGAAGGGAGAGGGCACAAGGTGCCTACACCGTCCCTTGCACCCCGTCAAACCGAGCCCCTCATCAGCAGGAGCACCATTTGAATGCAAATTTATACCTTTTTAATGCTTTCCTGGAATTCTTCAGTGGTTTTCAGCTGGGGAAGGGGCAGGACAGGGCCGTTGGTTTCCCTCTGACCCACGTTATTACCGGCCTAAGGATCTACTCAGCAGCAGAGGACAGGAGTTAAAATTTCCCTGAGGGAGGGGAACAAGGAGATTAGTGGTGGCTGGGGTTTGAATGCTGGACCCTGGGACAGCTCCAGATAAGCAGACACCGGTTTCAGCTTGTCCATGAATGAAGAACAGGAAGACAACCCCCTCTCCATCACGCTCCGTGTTCCAATATCCACCCAAGCACTGCTGACCGCCCCTGTCCTGTCCACCCACACCCAAATTCCCTTCCTGCGCGCTGCTGAGGGCACAGACGAGCCTCGTGGTGAAACCAGGGTTGCTAAAACCGACCTCAGGCCCTGCTCCGAGGTTACTCCATGCCCTGCTCCGAGGTTACTCCAGGGCTGCGCTCAGGGTGGTGCCAGGAGCCCTCGGCAGAGGCTCCTCCAGAAGCCGCCAGAGCCCGCATCCCCTGCGCGCAGACCCTGCCCCGGGCAGCACCAGCGCCCTTCCCGGGGCTATTCCCGCGCGGTGGCCGCTCATCTCCCGGCCGTGCCCGGAATTCGGTGTTAAACGTTCCCCGGGCGGCCCCGGCCCCGCGGCGCCGGGAGGGGCTCGGCTGAGCTCGGCTGCTGGGGACGCTCCCGTTCCCCGCCGGCAGCCGTCGCTTCCCGGCGCGTTCCCCGCTCAGTCCCGGCCCCGGGAAGGGCAGGAATGGCCCCGGCCCCATCGAGCGGCAGCCGGGGGTGCTGCACTTGTTGAGCGAGGCGGCGCTGGAAGGGAAGGAAAGCGCCCTGAGCGTGCTGTTCCTCCTCCTCCCAGAGGCACCGCAAAGGCCCGGGGGCAGCGGCACCTCGCAGGGCCCGGCAGGGGCTGGGCAGGGGCAGCGGGGGCAGAGCTGGCACTGGGGCACAGCCCCGCCACTGCCGCTGTCACCGCCCGGGAGTTCCCTCCTCCGCCCTGGCACCGAGCTCTGCCGGCGGAACAGGCGGGGGGAACCCACCC
>WAAG01068184.1:144069-156364 GCA_013390105.1 Tichodroma muraria | reverse complement strand
GCACCCGCGCCGAGGCGGGGGGCCCCCCGGGCCGCCCCCCCCGCCTCGCCCTCGGCACCCGCACGGAGAGCTGGGTCGGCACCAGGCTCCTCTGGGCACGTTTGGAGGCTACAGCCGGCACCAAGCTGGACTTCCCGGATACTTTTCATCCCGGGGATCTCAAACCGCATTTATGGGGACCAGGAATTACTCCAGACTGCCTCCCCAGGAGCTGGAGAGGGACTGGAACCCTCTGCTCACTGATGGCTGGCCAGGGGGTGACACCAGGACAGGGCCAGAGCAGAAGCTGCTGCTGTTGTTGATGCACTTCCCAACTCAGCTCGTGGCCTCAGCACTCCAGGTTAAATAACCAGGCTCAGAAATCAGAACATTGCCCTTACCCTCCCATCCACCCTAAATACCTACAACATTTCTGGTAGTAAACAATCTCCAAGACTCATTTCTTGGAGCAGCAGCAGATGGTCAAGAGCATTTCCTGAAATTGAATATTGTAATGAATTTAGGATCGAGAAAATTTACATAATAATCTGGTTTAGATTCTGATAGTGAAGAAACCTACATAGAAACTGCTTCTTTTCAGCTATTTGAATTAAAGTATAAATCTCCAAGTATTTTAATTATAAACAAACTTTTTGCTCTTCTGGAACCATGGAAGAAATTGAAAAATTAACTACCCAGGGAGGCTGAAGGCCACACATCAGGCTCAATTCAGATTTACCTCTCGTGGCCCGGGGGCTGGAGTGGGATGCTCGGGTGACTCAAACGCCAGAGGTGACTCAAATTTGGCTGATCTTGTTGATCCCTCATCAGATTTCGGCTGGGAACCTGTGGAGCTGCTCAGGGAAGTCAAGGGCTCCTGGACTGGGGGGTGTTACAGCCTTTGAGGGTTTGGCTGGAGGGGTTCTGGGTGTGCACAGAGAGGGGTGGGGTGGGATGATGCCTCCCAGGGGATCAGCCATTCCTAGATCCCAGTGAAGGATCCAGGATCCGCAGCTCAGGCCCATGCTGGGTGCACACCCCCCCCGTGCCTCCCCTATTCCCCACCCTGCTCAGGGCACACGCAGTGCCACAAGGCACAGGGTGAGGCTGGGAAGTCCCTTTTGGGGTCACCTCATCCTCATCCTCACCACTGGCACAGCCCCATGCCAATCCCATTCCCAGGACACCAGCACTGGCACAGCCAGGGCTCCATCCATCCCCATCCTCCCTCTGGACCTCAGGAGAATTCCCCTTCCCACCCTCGTGCCAGGAGATGCAGAGGGCCCTTTCGTCTTAGAAAAGCAAATATTTAGTCTAGATAAAAAAAAACCCCAGAGCGTTTTCCCCAGGTAATACTGGTAACTAAAATAATCACATTCACTTTGCTGGTTTAATTTTATATTTCCATTCCTACCTTATCTTTTTTCTGCAAGCATCATTAAACCACACCATAACAAAAATACATGAACTGTTATTCTTTCCAGAGAAGCCATAAACCACCTCAAAGCTTTTCAAGTTTATTCTTATCTCGTACATCTTCCTCTGGTTCGGGTTTTTTTTTTCCCTTCATGCATTTCAGAAAGGTAGTTTTCCCTAATGTTAAGAATAGTTGCATTGAAAATGAGATGCTGCCTCTGAAAAGCCCCTCTGGAGGATTAAATAAGTAAAATATAGCCAGAAAATAAACTGGAACCTCATTAAAATAATTTTGCAAGGAGAAATCCTACTCTACAATAGGTTTTCAATATCACTTAGAAAATTCTTTGAGTCATATATATATGTTCTTAATTCAGGACCTTCCATTAAAAAAGACATTACAGAGGGAAGTGAAAGGCCATTTAGTACCCTTGTTTGTATAAAAATGCATATTAGGCACAGATGCAATCTCCAGCAGAAGGCTTGGGATGCAGTTGGAACGAGCTGTGCTTGGCTGGGAGGTGCTAATGAGGGCTGGCAAAGCTGCGAGGCGGCACCAACGCCTCTCTGCCCTGCCAGGGAATCCAGCCACTCCTGCATCCCCCTTTTCTTTAACTGTTCCCCACTTCCTGACCTCCCTGGGGAGCCAGGTGCTCACCCCAAGGTGGTTTTGTGGCAGCAGCCTGCTCCATCCTCCGCAGACAGGGACGAGGCTGTGCCAGAGCTCGGGGCAGGGCACAAACTGCCCCGTTCTGCCCAGAGTGCTGCCCTGGGTGGAGCTGGTGGGCCAGGAATGATCCCCGTGGAAAAGGGGTGACTCTCCCCGCTGTGACTCCCTGTCAGGCATCTGTAACATGTGCCACCCTCCCAAACCTTGCCATGAGGGTGCCCCTGGCGTGGTGGAGTCGGGGGTGGGCCCAGGGGCCGTGCAGGGTGGGATGGGCACTGCTGAGCTCCTGAACCAGGCCGGCTAAAAAATACCGACTTGGCAGGTTTAACTTCGCATCAATTCCCAGCACGTTGTTACAGTTTCGAAGTGTAAAACTCCCGATCATGGGCGAGGCAATCACTCCTGCTCTGTCCAAAGAAGTACCAAGGAGCCATCACTGACCTGGGAGGCAAAAATTCCTGAGGAGGCTCCTCCGAGCCAGGCCCCAGGGCTGGAGCTCTCCAGATCAGTCGTGGTTAAATCATGGAAATTGCCAAGCTGGGAACAGTTTTGGATGTCCTGCTTAACAAGAAGGTAAAATACAGGTGACCCACGAAGGTATCCCCAGTGTGCTGAGAAATATTCAGTCTCCAAAGGCTCCCAAAAACATCATTAGTGTAATTGCTGTTCCCTGCCCACTGAGAACATGAGAACTTCAAGTCTCCATCATGTTGAGTTGGGCCTTGAAACAGCTGTAATAATGACAGGGTGATTAGATTATTATTATTATTTCTAATCTATATATATTAGGTTATCAACAGCTGTCATTTAGATGGGATATTAGGAAGAAATCCTCCCCTGGGTGAGCCTGGCACAGACTGCCCAGGGAAGCTGCCCCATCTCTGGAAGTGTCCAAGGCCAGGCTGGAGCAGCCTGGGACAGTGGGAGGTGCCCATGGCACGGGGTGGAATGAGAAGATATTTGAGGTCCCTCCCCAACCCAAACCGTTCCAGGATTCTGTGGATAATCCTGAGGCTGAATCCCAAGGAGGTTAAATCCTGCAGGATCCCCCTTCCTGCAGGAACTCCTCTGCACAGACCAACAGATCCCACACAGCATTTGGGCAGCCAGTTTTGTAGAGAATAAATATCACACTTCAATTTCATGGCAACTTAGGAGGGTTTACTGGCAAATACCATGGCTTTTACATGGTTCTACCAATTACTGAGCAATTACATGTAACCTAGATCTGGAGGACACACGGCAGCCTTGTAATGTATTCCTTTCCCCTGGAAAAGAAGAAGGCAGTTAATAGAAAAACAGGGTTTTTTTTATTATTATTTTAAATTATAAACCCCTCCACAATATTCCTGTGTGACATTATTAAAACTCCACGTCGATACCAAACCCAAAGCAAAGGCTGCCATCCCATTAACACATCAGTTGTGGGACGATCGATAAAAATTTACTTTAAACTGCACCATATGTTGCTCCCCACAAAGTTTTATTATTCAGATTCATCAGTTTGTACCTCAACTCCCGTGCAATTAAATCCCATTTAGCAGCACTGACCTTCTGATTTGAACTCGTCATTCCTGCAGCTGGTTTGGAGTTTTAACAGCACTTTTAAATTAGGAAAATGTAAAATGTCTGAGAATTAATGGTGGGGTAGGGAGAGCATTCCATGGGGCAATCCCTCCTGTGCACAGCTCCTGTGCTGGAGCAGGGAGGGAAAAAAATAAAGGGAAAAAAGCCCCAAAGAGTGCCAGCACATTTTACCGTGTTGTAGCATATTTGTAAACATCGTTAATCACGGATTAGCAGATGGTGATGTTAATTGCACCTGTGGAAGCAACAAGACCTCAAGGTTGATTACATTTACAAACCGGGATCGGGGCTGCGCGTTCCGGAGGTGCCCCGTGGGCAGCGTTCCCAGCTCCAGCAGCGTTCCCAGCTCCAGCAGCACCCCAGGCTGCTCCCTTCCCCTGCCACCAGCCTGGGCTTTGGAGAGGGAAAGGAGTCCCCTGTCCCAGAGCCAGCCCAGCCTCCAAAGTATCACTGGGAGCCAGCAATGAATTGGGTGGAATGGGATTTTTCCAGCTGTGGTGATACCGAGCACAAAAGGGAAATGTGGGGCAGGAGCTGAGCTGCTCTCACAGCCAGAGCTCCCCGGGGTGGATTTTTGGGAGATGGGAAGATTTGTGTTTTCCCCTGGCTGAAGATAAGGCAGCGCCAGCGCCGAACTCATCTTCTGAATCAAGGAGGACAAATATTTTGCCACTGTGCTTAGAGACACTGTGATTATTGAGAAATCATTCTGGAAGGGCAATTAGTAAATTTTAAAATCAATTTGGTAAATAAGCCTCTGAAAGGAATCCATGACAAGCAGCAGGGAGGGACGAATTGACTTTCAAATTACACACACACACTTTATTCATATCTAAATATCAAAGAGACTCTATGTACAAACAGAAGTAATCAGGAAATGTGTTTTGATCATGCTGATGTACACAAAAAATGACAATTAATGTCCCCCTTTATGATATAAAGCTGGGAGTTTTTTACAGTTACATTGCAGGGACGGTTATAGTCAAGCTTAAGGCTAAAAATAATGAAAGACTATAAAAACTACATTTTAACATTTAAAAATATCCAGGAAATTAACTGGAGAAGCAGGCAATGATCCAATTAATGGATTGCATTTATTAGATCAGGGGCAAATGGCACAGCACAAAGCTCCAGCTCCAAAGGTAGGAGAGTGCAGAGGTCCCCACGCTCCTCAGAGTCTCAGGATGGGGCTGGGGCAGGAGGACAAAGCATCAGCTCCATCCAAAAGTCACTGCAGGCAGATCCCAGTGGAAAACAAAGGGGCTAAAACTTACCACAGAGGGAAATGGGATCAGTGGGAACAGCAGAGCCATCCGGAGTGGGATTCAGTGCCCTCACAAGCAGCAGAGCCCGAGCTGCAGCCCGAGTTACGCACTCAAATCCCAGAATTCAAGCTCAGGCAACTGCCAAGAAGCCCTGTCTGATGCTACAGTGCCAAACCGAGGTGCTCCATGGACACAGGACTGGGGAATTCACAGGAGAGTGCAGATGGCTGCTGGAGTGATGGCTAAGCAGGAGCCTCTCCTCCCACTCTGGTGGACAGGGAGGTTCCAAAGCTTTTTGGGAGCCTTCCAGAAGTAAAGGAGCTGCTGCAGGGTTCCTCAGCTGCCTCCTCGTTAGAGGGGCTGAGCAGATGGCCAAGCACAGCCTGAGAGAGCCCGGCTTTCCCAGCCACACAAAGCCAGCAGTGCCTCCCCTCTGCTGAGACAAACTTAAAAAAACAGAAATAAAAAGGGAGAAACAGCAGCTCCTATGAGATGGGAGATGAATATACTTACCTGTAGGTCAAGAGTGAAGAAATGGCTTTACACTGATCCCTGCTGCTCCAGAGGAAGGATTCAGTTAGCCAAATGCTGAATCTTGGAATCTTTCCTCTGGAAAATGAGCAAATCTGAGCCACGGGCACCCTCTGCTGGGGCATCCTCGGCTGCTCCACAGGGCTGGCAGAGGCCTCTGGGCCTGCAGCCTCTTCCTTTCAGCTTTAAACCAGAAAAAAAAGGGCAAATTCAGCCCCCAAAATGCACCAGCTCTCAGTCCACAAGGCACCAGCTCAGGGTTCTTCAGCTCCCTGTGGATTTGGGTAACACAGCCCTGTCTGTACAATGATGTCGTTTCAGAAGGATTTGGGATTTGTCCTTTTCCTCAGGACACAGCTCAGGGACGTGTCCCCATCCCAGCACCCTCCTCTCCATCACAGCCACAGAAGGGAGCCCTGGACACCTTTCAGGAGCTCCACGCCCTGTCCCCCATCCCAGGCACCTGGAATGTCCCCAGTGTCACCAGCCAGACCCTGCCAGGGACACAAGGCAACACCCACAGACCAAGGATTACAGACTTCATTTAGCTCAAAGGAAAGTCCTAATTAGTCACTCAGAGTGATTTACTTATTCATTTAGAAGTGGGGAGGGGGCAGACTGAGCGGAGTTGTTTGAAATTATCCCTAAAGGGCACTGTAAATTAAGTGTTAATGAGGAATCCTATGCAAAGGGCCACGGCAGCTAAATAAAATAATTAAGGTGCTAAGTGATAACATTCTTTCAGCTCTCAGTAATTTAGCCAGCCTGGTTTTTCAAGCAGGATAGTTGCAAATGAAGCCACCCCAGTGCCATCAGCAGGACAGTGGTCCTGGGGCACCTCAGCCTCCAGTAGGATCAGCCCAGCTTGGAAAGGAAACTTCCCCAGAAGGAAAAGAGCTCTAGATCCCTCTTCCCACCTGAAGGACTAATCACACTCCGGATTTATGACACAAAATTGATTGATTTGAGTCTACAACCAATCTTTACAAAAGCTTTATTTCCACGGGCTGCATTTCCCCCCCTCCACTCCAGCTGTTTGCCAGCCCTTGGCAGGGCTGCACACCTGGTTTACAACCAAACACAGAAAAACCAGCTCCAGTGGTTCCCAAGCACAGCTGGCACTCAGCAGCTGCTGCCCAGGGGGAGGGCACAGGGTACTTTCAGTGGCACTTTCACCCATAGCCCAAATTGTCCCCATGGTTCAAGTGATGCACGAAGTTCCCTGTGCACAAGCACGGTGCTGGCAGCCATCCCTGGGTGTTCTCCTGCCAAAACTGGCAGCTCCCAGACCTGTCTGCCTTCCCACAGCTGCTCCTCCCAGGTGTTACCTACATCAGGTGTCTGCCTTTGGTGTTAAATCAGGGATCTGGTGGCTTCTGCAGCAGCCAAAACACAGCTCAGGTCACTGGGGCTCTCCTGGAACTCACAGTGATGCTGGAGACCCTGGCAAGAGCATTTCCATATCCACACTGAGCAGCTTCCTCCACCAAATAAAGAGGATTTCAATCTCCATGCCTCCGTTTCTGGCTGCAGATGGAGTGCAGGAAGATACCTGTAGGAAAGCAAAACCAAATAAATATTATGGGATTTTTTTTTTTCCCCCAAACCAGAAGAAAATCGTCCAGGGGGCCTGGATGTTTGATTGTTAAGTTTAGAAGGCGGGGTTTGGTGCCCTGGTGCTCAGAACTGCTCTCACCTGCAGCCACAGAGACGTTGAGGGAGTCGATGCCGGGGTGCAGCGCCCTGCCGGGGGGGATGGCCAGCATCCGATGGCACTGCAGCTGAGTCTCCAGGGAAAGTCCCTCCCCTTCACTCCCTGCAGGACAGAGACACTGCTCAGCTCCGCTCACAGCACTGCCACGAGCTTCTCCCCCACCCCAGGGCAGCTCTTGTTCATGCTCTGTCTCTCTGACACTCTCTCCCTAAGCTCAGCCACCTCACCAGCTCCCACGCAGTTACGAGCCACCAGAGGGGAGCCAGGCACCTTCCCCACTTCCCTCCTTCCCCTCCCTGGATCTGTCCTCCAGCATCTGAAGGGGTTTTGAGGAATATCTGTGCAACACAGCTGCACAGAGATCCCCCAAGTGCCAGCAGAGAGCTCCCCGTGGGCACAGGCTGCTGGCCCCGGGACAAGGCAGGCAAGGGGCCACAGGCCAGCCCTGGTCCAGCAAATCCCACATCCCTACTGCCAGGGACAGCTCCAGCCTTCCCAGCACACACACCCCCCCACACAGCACGGGCTGGGCGCAACTTGTGCATGCAGACAGTTTAACCAGAGGCTCCAATTGATTAGTTGTTAAACCAGCCAGCAGCCCTGATATGTTTGGGCTGATACACTGGTGAAACAGAGTTGAAATCTATCCCAGGTCATTAGGAGTTGTTTGACTCACGCTGTCACAAAGGGAAATGGAAAGGGAGAGGCTTTAAACAATGCCGTGTGCAGACAGGTGAAAATGCAGAGGGCCACGGACCTCCCAGCCCGCCTGGCTCCCCAAAGAATTCTTCCACATTGTTATTTAGAGCAGCACAGGCAGCTCCAGGGCTGCAGCAGCTCATCCCAAACGCCTCTGGCAAACAGGCCCAGCACGTGGCAGCCAAAGCTCCCCTCCAACAGCCATGCCCTGACCTGGCTGAGCCCCACACTGCTCTGGGATGGCACTGCCAGGGCACCCTGATCCCTCTGACCACGCGGGGGTGGGAAGTGTCATCATTCCCAGTTGCTGGGATTTTTCCCTCATGTTTTACTGGGCTGATCTAAGACGCACTTTGGGTAAGGAAGAGGATGCTTTGGATAATGCATCCTGCATCACCCTCCCAGATGAAATCAGTCACGGCAAAAGCTCTTTGGTTGGGGTCAGCGAGCCCTCAGAAGCCCCTAACCCCATCCTGACCAATCTTTCCCTCCTGCTGTAAGCCAGCAGTGCCACAAGGCCTGGGGGAGTTATCCAAGGTCACAGGGTGACACCAGGAATCGAAGCCAGACCTCCCATGGCCCTGCCTGACTCCTCACCACTACTCCAGGGATGCTTAAAAAGCCCAGAAATAGGATCCTGGAAAAGTTTTACACCTTACAGCAGGTATGTGCCTCCTGAGCCTCTCAAACCACGGTCCCATGGGACTCTCCAACTGGGACAGCAGCAGTGGCTCCTGGAGAAATCCTCTCCTGTCCCTGATAAGGGTCTTGCAATTCCTAATAAAAGCACCGATTTTGCCTCCAGCTTTTACAAAGCTTTTTATGGCCCTGGCTGCTTAAAATAATTAGGAGCGATAAATTCAGGGCAAAAAGACTTGCACAGTGTGACACAAGGGAGGGAGTATTGACTGAATCAGATTAAACCCTGGTTTAGACTGGTGAACAAAACACTTCCCACTTCAGATCTTTAACTTCTACCTCTCAGCTTTGTCCCTCACTGACAGAGCTCAAAGACCAGAGCCTGGTGAAATGACAAAACACATTTCCTGCCCCATTTACAATTAACACCACTCACAATTGCAGTTTCCAGTGCAGGAAATTCAGATCCAGCAGCAGAAAAATACGCAAAATGAGCATCTCCATAAAACCACCAGCTCTGTGAAGAGCCTTAAACCCCGAGCTAAAGACTGAAGGTCTAAGAAGAACAAATTATCCAGAAACTCTTCTTACTCAGCCATCTAAGTGCTCCCAATCTGTTCCTGTGTGCACCAGGCTCCCAGTCTGATCTGTCTGTCGCTTCCAGCAATGACTCCAGTGCAGACAACATTAAGCTGGACTGTCCAAATCACTCTCTGCCAAGCCAGCAAGGATGCCAGGAGGGAAAACTGGAGGCTGCAAATGCTTAACTTACAAGACAATCTGTGTGGTGCCAGGGAGCTCAATCCCAGGCTGAATTATCTCTGCTGCTCCCTGCAGCTGCAGGAATGCCTCCATATTCAGATCCAGGACGTTTCTCCCAACAAGCCCAGCATCAGACGACCATAATGTTCAATTTTCTTTTCAGCCAAGAGTTAGTGCTCAGCAGAGAGTTGAAATCATTACTGCTGCAAGGTCCGGGAGCTCTCCTCATGCATCTACCAATCAGCCTCCAATCTCCCCTGACAAAAGGATATTTGGACTTTTTCCTGGAGAAATCTCTCATAACTCAAGGTAACGACACTGCTGCCGCTTCCAGTCCCTGCCTCTCTCCGGGTGCTGTCGCCGTTTGTGGGATGCATTTCTTTGTGGGCAATCAGCAGAGCTGCCAGCCTCCCTGCTCCCCCTGGAATACAGCTCCACACATCTTGTAGAGATGCCAGATTTGCAGCGTTGTCTTGTCAGTGTTTCCAGGAGTTCAATAAACATTTTAATTAAAGGAATGTCCTTCCGAGCCAAGCCAGCCGCAGCACGGGGCAGGATTACAGCCCCTCCCTGGCTCGTGGCCAGCAGGACTCCACTTCCAAGTGTGAAAGCTCCAGCCAGCTCCTGTGCCAGGTGACACGGAGTGGGGGACACGGCACGGCCGCACACAGGTGCCTGGAGCTGCAGTCCTGGGGGAATTCCTGTCTCCAGCTGCCACAAAGCTGCTACTCCCCTTCCCTTCACCTTCTGGGAGGCTGCACAAGCCCAAACTGTGCCTACAGAAGGTGAGAGAGCGGGTAGAATTCCCTGCAGGCATTGCCCAGTTCAGGTGCTCAGGGAAGTGGCAGCCACTGCTCCAACAGGGAGGAGATTCCTCTGCTCCTGCTCCACAGCCAGCACCTCCTGCCCTCTCCCAGGTGTCCCCTGACTGCTCTTAGGGGTGGCTACAAAGCACAGCTTTGCACCCAGACCATCCTCAGCAACAGCCCCTCGTGGCTCTTCCCAGACCAGACATTCCTGGTTTTTAATGGGAAATGTGGCACAGCTCCCCCTGAGCAGCTCTGTGGAGGAAGAGCAAACACCTCCAGGTCTCTCCCTCAGCTTGGGGCTCACCGCCACAGAAAATCCAATTCTGGGGCTCCAGCACAGCATCAAAACACAGAACACAATGCAAACACCACACTGTGGCTGCCCTGGCACCAAGACTGCCACCCAGACCCTCCACAGCTGCTGAACTCTCTGTGCAAGCACAGACTGTTCCTACTGGGAGCCCCCTCAGCTCCCCCCGTTCCTCTCAGTCCCTGCTTCACTCACAGCTAGACCATCCCGTGATTCCCTCTCAGCTTTTCTTTTCCAGACCTGGAAGAATCCCTGGAGTGAGGCATCCCCCTCACAGCTGCACCCCCACCCAGCCCACAGCTCTGGAAATGGAAATACCTATCACTACAATAACGGGTTTGTCCCACCGGAATTCCGAGCAGCTGATGACAGGAACATCTTCCACATCCTCAGGCCTGCTGACTGTTCCCACCACTTCCCAGCCTTCTGCACTTTTAGCCTAGAAAAGGGAAAGAAATCAAGAATTGCCAAATACTCAAACTTGAAAAGAAAAGAAGTCATGTATGCAAACACTCTTTTTTTTTGACATTTTCAGTTAAGCTGACTGGGGGTTTTTTGGCATCCCTTAAGTTTTTACCTGCAAATGGCTCCCTCTCACACTTCACTGCATAGGGAAAATGTAAAAAGATTCCCAGCAGCTCCCACCAGCCCCGGTTCCTCCTCTATTCCCTGCTCCAAAGGCTGCCCAATGCTGCCATCGTGTGCCTGGGCCACGGGATGCTGCTCTGCCACACATCCCGAGGAGAAGGGAGACAAACCCCGGCATACCGAGCCGCGGGATTATCCTGGTCCCACGAGCTGCCAGAAAAAACAGCCACCCTCTCTCCCTACCCGAGGGAATGGGGCTGGGGGGGTGTGCCCAGCACTGCTGCTCCCATCACAGACACTGCAAATAACCCCGTGCCTCCCCTTTGTAACACTGGCGGTGTTTGAGTTTTCTTGAAAAACGGGAAAAAAATTAAGTAAGTGTCTCGCTGTACCTTCAAAAAGCCCTGCAGATCGTCTGTGCTGTACACATCAAAGACCTCCATGGCTCCTGCGCTGGCTTTGCTCACTATGGGAGTCAAGGGGCAGCTGCAAGGGGAAAAAAGAATGGAAAAGTGTCACACGAGAGGAAATCCAGGTGAATTTTTGTTTCTGTGCTTCCTTTTCCTGCCTCTGCAACCCTCCTCCAGATCCCAATCGCTATACAGATGTGTTTGCCAATGGAGAATAGGAGGGCTCAGGAATTAACCCAGGAAACAGGTCACAGGTGGGACAACTGAGGCACAGAATGGGTTAAAACAAGAAGAGTCCAGGGAGAGCCTGGAACCCCACATCCCACAGCCTGCCTGGGGAGCGGCAGCATCCCAAAATCTGCTCTGCAGAAATCCCTTTAAACAACACCTGAGTGACGCAGGCTGGAAACCTGTCTGGGAGGAGAACAGGGGCTGGAGGAGCCCGTACCTGTTGCTGTGGCTCGTACCTGTTGCTGTGGGTCGCCACCACTCTGTCCACCCCCATGAAGTACGCGGAGCGCAGCAGGGCCCCCAGGTTCATGGGATCCTGGATGTGCTCCAGCACCAGCCACAGCAGCTGCCGGCTCCCGCTCCCTCCGTGCCCGTGCTGCGGCTCCTCAGCGTCCCGCAGGCTCTTGAAGGGCAGCGGGGCGGCCTCCAGACACACTCCCTGGTGGGGCCGGCCCCGGCACAGCGTGTCCAGCGCCCGGCCCGGGACGTGCAGCACCGGCACCCCGCGGGCCGCGGCCTGCAGGGCGAGCTCGGCCCTCACGGGCCCCGCGGAGCCGCCACGGGGCTCCTTCAGGAAGAGCCGGAACAGGGCCCTCCGCGCCTGGGCCAGCGCCAGCCCGCACGGGGCCACCCCGAACAGGATCTCGGAGCCCTTCGTCCTCTCCAGGGACGGCGGCTTTCGCTC
>WAAG01068184.1:122431-144008 GCA_013390105.1 Tichodroma muraria | reverse complement strand
GTCGTGCTGCCCCCGCCACAGCTCCCGGCCGGCCCGCGCCCCGCGCCCGGCCCCTTGCGGGAGGGAGGCGGGGGGATCGCGGCCTCGGGGCGCCCCTTCCTCAGCGCCGCGGGTGGAGCGTAACCGGAGCCCGCCCCGGCACAGCCGCACGGCCCGGCGGCACAGGCGGGGCAGCAGCGCCCGCTCCATGGCGGGGAATCCCTGCCTGGGGGGCCGGGACAGCCCCGGCCGGGCACGCGTGGGGGGGAGACACCCAGCCCCGCTCGGCAGCCGCGCAACCGGGGCANAGTGACCCCGGACAGACCCCGGGAACGGGGAACGGGGAGCCCCAGTGACCCCGGGAACGGGGAACGGGGAGCCCCAGTGACCCCGGACAGACCCCGGGAACGGGGAGCCCCAGTGACCTCGGACAGACCCCGGGAACGGGGAACAGGGAGCCCCAGTGACCTCGGACAGACCGGGGAACGGGGAGCCCCAGTGACCCCGGACAGACCCCGGGAACAGGGAGCCCCAGTGACCCCGGACAGACCCCGGGAACGGGGAACGGGGAGCCCCAGTGACCCCGGGAACGGGGAACGGGGAGCCCCAGTGACCCCGGACAGACCCCGGGAACGGGGAGCCCCAGTGACCTCGGACAGACCCCGGGAACGGGGAACAGGGAGCCCCAGTGACCTCGGACAGACCGGGGAACGGGGAGCCCCAGTGACCCCGGACAGACCCCGGGAACAGGGAGCCCCAGTGACCCCGGACAGACCCCGGGAACGGGGAACGGGGAGCCCCAGTGACCCCGGACAGACCCCGGGAACGGGGAACAGAGCATCCCAGAGCTCCCGGAGGGCCTCCGGGTCCCGGGAATGGAGCATCCCAGAGATTCCAGGTTATTCCACAGGTTATTCCCGACTGTCCAGCTCTGGAAAGAAATTCTGTTTTTCCTCATAAAGACCCAAACCGGAATGATTCTGTTTGCATCGTTCCCCAAGCAAAACCTTGGCTGCGAACAGCAAAAAAAGGCTGTTCAGTTTGAGCGCAAAAATAACAAAACACACCACAGACGAACCACAGTGTGCCTCTCTTTTTTATTCTTTATTTTACAGTTCACAATTAGAAACCTACTGATAAATTACACAGTTCACTGATCCTCGCGTTTGAGGGGTTTCACTGCCTCGGAGTCGTGTCCCATCTCATCCCAGGAAGGTGGCAGGAGGTGCCACCAAGGCCACCCGAGGGCACAGAACCCGCAAGGAGCCCTCCTTCGTGGGGGAGGTTAACGGGCAGCAGGGATGATCCCCTAAAACCACACTTCAAATGGAAAAATATACTGCACAGCATCTCCAGGTTACTTCAGAGACTTACAAACGTTCTTGGGGTAAAAAGAAAACCAAACAACTTCCAGGGCTGCAGGGCAGCCAGGCTGTGTTTGCAGGGAGCAACTGCCCGGACAAACCCTTTGTCAAGGTCCTGCATCTTAATTCTCTCCAAATCCTCCTTTTACAGCACAGGGAGATGTAAAGCCCCTCCTCAGCCACACATTTCAACATCTGCTGAACTTTGCACACAGTTGCTGCCACAATTCAATGTTTTACCACTGCTTCCCACATCCCTGCTCAGTTTTTTTCTGCTCAGAAGTTCCTAATTTCTCAATTCTTTTTTTTTTTTTTTGGGGGGGGCCTCTTTAGTAGTTCAACCAGCCTCTCCTAAAGATGGCACACACTGCCCAGGGCACCTGCTGTGTGGGAATCCACACAAAGGCACCACCTCGGCATCCTGGAGCAGGGCTGTGCAAGTCTTCCCAAGGGGCAGGGATTTCACTCACAATAAATTAAAAAGCCAAATCCAGGTGCACTTGCCAGCAGGAACTGGTGACAGGTGAGGAATGGACAGAACACACCCTGTGCTAATAAAGAGGAAAAAAAAGGGGCAAACTGCCTTTTGTTTTTGCCATCACGAAAGGAACATTTTGCCAGTTTTCTCCTCGTATCCTCCCAAAGCTGCTCACCTTTGGCACAAGGAATTCTAGGTATCACAAGGTTTAATTCATAATAATACTTCAATATCAACACTCAGCACTTACACAGCGCCTGTCGTGGTCAAAGTGCTTTACAAAAGCTTGTGAGTCCTCACAACACCCCTGTGAGGTAGGTGAGTGTTATCATCCCCATTTTCCAGATGGGGAAACTGAGGCAGAGAGGTAAAGTGACTTGCCCGAGGCTGTACAGGGAGCTGAACTCGTGTCTTGGTGGCCCAGCTCTGGTCTCCCTTGCGGAGGGGTAACACAGATGAACTCCCAGGGCTCTCCTGGTGTATGCCAAACAATCCAACCCTAATTTCCCAGGCTCTCTGCCCTTTGCTCTGATCAACTGACCATCCCTGACCTTCTGAAACGCCGCCTGGAGCCCAGCAGGAGCTGGACCGGGTCTGCAATCTTAAGGCAACGTGTCCAAGAGCTCCACGGAGAGCTGGACACTCACAGACCTCCCTGCAGAGAGTCTCGAGACAACTCCAGCTCTGCTTTGGAGCCACTTCTCCCTCTACTCAGAGTAAACCCAGAGCCAAACACTGGGGCTGCACCAACATGAGATCTCAGCCAGACCTTTCTCACCTGCTGCTTTTTGTAGCCAAAATGCTCCTACAAATCCCTCCTCATTCCAGACACCTTCGGCACGGCTCGTTCCGCTCTCTCTCTCTCTCTCTCTCTCTCTCTCTCTCTCTCAGAGTTTGTGTCTCTACATAAAAATAAACTTCCACCATTTCCAGCTCCTCAGCACCAGCATTTCAACAGCACCAGAGCAATCCACGTTTCCAGAAAAGTGTCAATGCATGCAAATATCACATACAGAACATCAAGAGTGCTGGGAGATGATACCAAGGATAGAGGTGATCACAAGACAGCACACGTTTAGTTTTTATTAAAAATACCAAACAACTCACTCTTACTGTAACTATGCCACTTAGATTATCACCCTAACCTGCACAGGGACAGGTGCTTTTCCTCCAACTATTTACCTACCTAGAAAAAAAGAGAAATATCAAGCACACACATTTATACTTCCTCAAACTTGGCAGGCATGATTCATGTGAAGGGAAAAGGAGGACTGGGGGAGGTTGTACACTGGGGTTAGGGCAGTGGAAAACAAAAGAAATAGAAAATATCACATGCATCATCACCATCAGTAATCAACCTGATGAAAATAAACTCAAAATATTAAATGGATTCATGTATGACATCCACTGAAAATCTCAAACCCTAAGCACACTGAAGCTGGCAAACATCTTGTGCCACTTCACCTAAGTCCACACACAGCATCAGCAACTAAGATCAAACAAACCTTGAAAAGAAAACAGAAGAATAAACCACCCTGGAGACAATCTTCCACAAACCACTTCCCTGCATTATGTTCAAATACATTTTTACTCTTTAGCAGTTTCAGAAAGGAGTGGGGGAGAAAGAGACCCACTGCAAGTTTGTGGCTCTTTTTTTTTTTCAAACTGGCTCAGCACCAGCACCAGCTCAGAGAGAGGGAGAGAAAAATAATTCTTCAAACATGATCCTTGGTACTTGATTAAAACGTTGCCAGCCAGCCGAGGGAACCCTGGGCTGCCAGAGGGTTCCAAGTGGAGTGGACACGGTGCTGCTCATGGTCCTCATCCTCCTCCCCTGCTACGAGATCTGCTCTGTGGGCCTCATCTGTATATCCCCGATCTGCAAGAGACCAACATGGGATGGAACTGAGACCCTGCACTGGGGCCCTGCACTGGGATCCTGCACTGGGGCCCTGCACTGGGACCCTGCACTGGGACCCTGCACTGGGACCCTGCACTGGGACCCTGCACTGGAATCAGAGCCCCAGCAGGGCCATCCCAGAGCAATCCCACACCCTGAGCAATCCCAGGGCCCCAGCAGGGCCACCCCAGAGCAATCCCACACCCTGAGCAATGCCAGGGCCCCAGCAGGGCCATCCCAGAGCTGCCACCCGGGAAGTGTAAACAAACGTGATCCCTGCTAATCCCCAGCGCAGGCTCCCTGAGCTCCCAGCTGATCCAGCTGTGGATCAGCCGGGCCAGGGCAGCCCTCAGCCCCCCCAGCCTCAGCCCCTGCCTACCTGTACATGAGGAGGGGCACTGAGGACATAGATGACAGCATTGGCCATATCTTCAGCCTTGAGACACTGCAACGACAGCAAAGGGGCTCTCGGTCAAAGGGCACCACACAAAGTTCCCCACGAGATCCCTGCTCTCCTGCCCATCCATAATGAGGTCACTCAGCATCACTGGGGCATGTGCAGAAGGTGCAAGCAAGCAGGAAATACCCAATCCATTGAAAACTGAACAAAGGATGTGTCCGGTGCTGACAATTCTTCGATTGCTGTGAATAATCTCACTGCTGGCACAGTAATTCTGCCAGCTCAGGCAATGCCATCCTTATCAGGAATTCCCACAGGAAATCCAGTGCCACCTGCAAGACAACACTTCTCCTTGTGCTGGCACCTCTGCTTGCCCCATCTTCTCTGCAATGAAGAAGTCACAGCCTGCAAAATGGCAAAGCTGACTGACACTTATTTACAGAAGCAACAAAATGAAAGGAAAAATATAAGGAGCTGGAAACTGAACCCAAATGAAAACCTACACAGTGTGTAAATACCAGTGGAAATTTTGAGGTTTGAGACTGGAGAGCACTTGGCTCTCTCTGGAACCATTAGCCAGGAGAAAGACTGTTCAATTATAATCAGAGCCACTTCCCTCTGTTTCCATTCCTCCAAGTCCTACCCGAATGCTCTCATAGGTTGCAGCAGCTCTCTCGGGGTCATTATCATGAAGTTTAAAAGCAAATCCTGTTTCCACCAGTCCTGGAGATATACACTGGAAAAAAGCAGAGCACATCCTAATAGGATTTGTAATTCCCCTTCGGTAAAAGAATTAAAAAAAAAATAAAATTTGTTTTTTCTGTTGTTGTACTTTCCCACCCATTTTTTAAGGGAACAGTTGAAGTGAGCAGACCTTGACTTAAAGATTGTTGTGGCAAGTTGTGGCAAGTACACCTCCCTCCTCGCACCCCAGAGGGACAGAGAAGCAAAGGAAAACATGGAAAAGCTCTGACTGAGCACAAACAGCCCAGCTGAGTGCCTCCCTCCATTGATGTGACACCCCCCCGCCCCCCCAACAAACAACTGCCCACTTTGTGCACCCAAAAAAATCCCTTCCCAGGCCTTCTGTGCCCCGACCTGCCTGGGTTAAAGAGAGCCACAGTTTCCCACGGGATTTCCCGACCGTTCCCAGTGCGCTGAGCACTGGTTTTGCACCCCCTCGGCCCTTCCCCACGGGGAAAGGCTGTGCCCCAGGAACGCTGCCTCCCAGCAGGGCGGAGGGTACCCACTGTGGCTCGGATGTGGGTCCTGGCCTCGCGCAGCTCCTGCCGCAGCCCCTCGGTCAGCGCCGTCACCGCGTACTTGGTGGCACTGTAGAAATGCACCACGGACTGGGGCACCACGCTGTGCCCGTTCATGCTGGGGAGAGAGCACAGGGGACACTGCTGGTAGCTGGCAGGGACCCGCAGGACACTCAGAGCATCACAGTGAACCCAGGGAGAGGCTGGGGAGCAGACACCAGCACGGGCTCCTCTGGACGCAGCCAAGACTTCCTGAGCAGCTCCCGGAATCAATCCTCAGCCCTGCCCCATCAGGAGTGGTTGATACCATCCTTTCCTCCCTGGTTTGGATTATCCTTTTTGTCTCTAATGACAAAATAGTTTCCTACGAAACATCAAGGAGTTCCTGGCAGGTGTTGTGGCAGGGAGATAAATGATTGGGTTGGCAGAACACTGCAGATAGAAGGTTAGGAACATTCTTTACCCAGATTATTTTCTGAGTATAACTTGGAGCGAAATACAGATTATCCCGTTTAAATCTGGAATCCTTATTCATATGTTTTGCTGGGTGCTGGAATTTTCAGGACCTGTATCCAGTGAAGCTGACCAAAAGATTTTCATCAGCCTTCAGTGGACCTTGAATCATGTACTAAATGCATAAGGTTTCTCTTACAGCATTGAAAATATATCTTAAGTTACTTTATATATATTATTTAATAGATCTCTCACTACTATCAAAAATGGTTTGGTCTTTCTGGCTTTAGAGCAGCAAAGATTAAGTCTGAAGTACCAACTACCACAATCAGAAAAGCCCATCAGCACCACAGTGAGCTTGAAACTCCAGTGCTTAAACCCTTCCTGTAAGGCAGGGAAGAGCAGGAAGCCCCCGAGGCTGATCCCACACCCCCCTTTGTTCACCTGTTAATATTAATTATATGCCCATCGTCGATGTTTCTCTCCTTCATGGACTGATAGGCCTCCCGGGTGCAGATGCTCACAGCCATCACATTGACCTGAGGAGGGGAGAAAAGAAGAAGAAATTAAGGCCAGTAGCCCTGCCTGGCACCCCTTGATTTGCCCCTTGTGTGCCCAAAACCTGGGATATCAGTTCCAGTCCCTGTCCCCGGGCAATTCCCAGGAAAACACAAAGAGGGAACTGCTCATCCTCCCACCCCACACCTGAGCTGGGGGCTGCAGCCACAGGGGCAGGGGGTGCACAGACACCCAGAGAGAGCAGAAATAAATGGGCTTGGTTGCTTTAGGGGCAAGTGTGAGGGCAAGGCCCAAACGAAGGCAGAGCAGACCCCCTCGCCACGGGAGCACTCCGGGGTTCGGGCAGCTGGCAGGGCACTAACAGCAGATAATTAGGTCAGCTCGTTAACGAGGAAATCCCCAGATCCTGCCTGTCAGAGCGCCAGCAGCTCAGAGGAGGCACCAAAAGAGCTGCCAGGCACAGGAACCAAAGATCACTTTGTGCCACGGGGAACACCAGAGTGGGCAACTCACCCTGGGGGTGTGGAAGCCACCGATCTGTCACTGCCTGCTGACGTTCTCCTCAGCCCTAACTGGCAACTTACCCAGTCCTTTAGGATCCAGAGCATTCCAGGCTCTTGCTCTTTGGACCAGCGCTTCCCGGCGTGCCCTGGCTTGGTTAAACTCGGTCCTATCACCTCCACAAGCATTAATGCACGGCTGCCTCCAGCCTCCCCTGACCATAAAACAGAGTCAAAGCTGCCGGGAAGATAAAGATAAGGAAATTCTCCTGGCTGGAATACAAAGGGCCCAGAGATACGTGCAGCACTGATGAGCAAGAATCTCAGCTGCAGTGCTAATTGCTCAAGTGGCTGAGATTTAGAAGGGGTTTTGCTGAAGGCCTCCAGAAAGGATGTGACCATCCCCTGGCAGGTGCTATCTAACACCTTTGGTGTCACTTTGCCAGCTAAATGAGCAGCCCAGAAGGGTCTGAACATGCTGCAGTGGGTGAAATCTCCAGGAAAAGCTGATTTGCTGATGAATCAGAAGGCAGGTGCCACTATAAACGGGTGGAGCAGCAGGAACGAGGCCACGTGGGCAGTGAGGGATGGAGATGAGAGAGGGCTGGGGATCATCTCTGGGAAAATCATGAACAAGAATGGGGTAGAATATCTTGGACTTGCTGGCACAGAAGGACAGGCAGGAGAGGGACACTGGTATGGCAAGGGATGGAGCTGAGAGATGCAATTACTGAGCAGCACAAAGAGGACTGGGGGTCAGCTCAAGGATCTTGGGTTCCTGCTTTTGTCTGGTCATTACTCCCCATTCACTGCCAGGGGCCATCCCCGAGGGGTTTGCCTTGGCCAGAGATAAACAGGGCGTTCATCAGGTCCTGGGAGTACCCAGGCAACACAAGTGGAGTCATCACCCCCATCAAGTGCACTTTGGTCAGGCAGAGTCACTGCTGGGTACCCGGGCCCTCACACCTGGAACTGCAGAGATCAATCTTTAACCTGGGAATTCACCTGGGCTGTGCGAGGAAGAAAATGAGCAGAGCAGGCAGCAGCAGGGCCCCTCAGCACTGGAGTGAAGCCCAGAGCAGGCAGGGCACGGGCAGGATTTGGGGTCCCACAGCAGGGTGGTCAGGGAAAGCAGGAGTCACCCGCTGCAGCCTGACCCAGTCCTTTGGGATACGGATCTGGGCAACTGCTGGTGTAAAACCCTTCATGGAAAACAACATCCCTGCCTCCCCCACTGCTCCAGGATGCCCCAGCCCAGCAGGCAGCTCGGTTTTGGAGCAGTCACTCCCAACTCCCTGTCCAAAGGCCACTAGAGGGTAACATCATCCCAAAGCCTGTGACTCAGAGCAGCCATTCCTGGCGTGGGCAAAGTTACAACATTTTGACAGCTCCTGGCAAAGCAAGATCCCAATCAACAGCCACATGGGAAAGTCCAGAGCCCCGTGATAAACCCCCACGGTACAACAAAACAACTGGCTGGGAGGCAGTTGAGCTGGGATGGCCTTTTCCCACCAGCACAGACTGGGTTTTGGGGTGAAATCCCATTTCAAAACGTGGAACAGGCACTGAGGAACCTAAAAACACTCCTGGAGAATAAGCAAGCCTGTATCACCCCCGAGGCTGTTGTTACAAATATCCACATCAGGAATTTTTCTGCCTCCTCCCTATTTTAAGGAGAAAAGGTTCAAAGGTCCCTTGGCAAGGATGGCCAACACACCTGGGCCCTGCTCAGTGCACAGGCAGCAGCTCTGTGACAGAAACCATGGTGCCACATTTCCCAGCAATTAACGAGCCCCAGTTGCCAGGTTAGAGAACATAAAAGATCCCGTTCCTAGAAGTGCTCAGCATTTCACTTTCCCAGAATCAGCCTTTTCCAAGGCATCCAAACGAGTGCCCCAGCTCCACAGCACATACGGAAACGCAGCTTACAGCAAACATATCCCTGCACAGATGGTTTAGAAAAGCAAGAAGAACAGAGCCTGGCATGTCAGTGAATAATGCCAAGAATCAAACCCATTCCATGTCTAGAGGAGCGAGAGGATGTGTGTGCGGCAGCCCTCTGAGCCCTGAGCAGGGAAAATGGGAAGTTCAGCTTGAATTCCTGGCTGGAAAGGTCAGTGGGTAAAACGTGAAGGAGCTGCTGCAGCCCCAGAGTGTGTACACAGCACCCAGCCCCAGCTCCTCCTGCAGATCAGGACTTTGCTCCAGCCTAACAAACCAGTGAGAAAATGGGGGAAGCTGTGAACCAAGGGAGGATGGGCTCAGAACCTGCCTGAGGTGACACCTTCCCTCCTGCACCCACAGCAGATCTGCTGGCTGGCAAGGCAGGGCTGTGTGCTGCTGTAAAGCAGCACATCCATAATTCCAAACATCCTGCAGCCTGGGGAGAAGCAGCTCCCACCTCGGGAATAAACATCAGGCAATAAAGAACCGGAACATTAGAAAAGGAGAGGAGTAAGTAAATTATAACATGGTTTTGACTGCTAGATATACAGCAAGAAGGAGGATACTGAGAGGCGAATCTGGAAGGACACGGAGCCTCAAAGCTCATAAAAAATGCATGGAAGCAAAAATCAATTTGCCAAAAAGAAAAAAAAAAAAAAGCCCTTTAATTTAAGGCCCTAATGCCTCTTAAATCGATGGCTCGATGGCTCTTTGGAAACTTCTCCCATCCTGCAGCCCAGAGCTGCCCTGGAACTCTCCAGCAGCATCTCCCAGCACGCTGCTCTCCAAGGAAGCTTGGGAAGAAGCTGCCACACAGCTCTGCAAAGCCCAGTGGCCCGTGAAAGGTGCTGGCAGCCTTCCCTGTGAGGGAAAGGGGCCTGGGGTGCCCTGGCAGGGGGGACTGGTCCTGCAGAGCCCCCCCAGCCCTGCCACGGCGCCTGCACGGCCTGGAAACAGGGACATTTCCAGCAGACATTTCCAGCAGACATTTCCAGCAGACATCTCCATGCAGCCACAAAACAGGGGCACAGAACAAAAGGGAAAACTCCACTGAGCTGTTCCCACCCCTCAGCAGCAGCATAAAAAGCAAAGCCCAGGCTGGGGTGGGTGAAGCGCTGGGCTCTGGAGTATCCCAGGGCTTTGCTTTTCCATGGGGGGGTTGTTCAATTAACACAGAAATTAGGAGCCAAGCCAGCAGCTGCTGGGAGGACGGCGAGAGAAAAATATCTGCCAGCACAGGGAGAAAGCTTGGGTGTCTCAGGCTGCTGCAAGAGCATTTTTGCCAAGCAGTGAGAGCGGAGAGAGCCGTACAGATCAGCCCTGGGAATAAAACATTCCCCCAGCCTGGTTTCCTAACACTGCCCTTGTGGGGTCACCACCCTGCCTCTCCTCCCCACCCATGCCAACCCAAAGCAGCCCCCACAAGCAGGGGGACCCCACAGGCTCCCAGACTTTGAGCCACTGTAAACACCAACACTGGAGTGTCCCACAGAGGACAATACCCACTCCAAAATCTTTCTCCCTAAAAGTGGTGCAAGGTCAGATAAAGGGAGCACTTCCAGCTGAGCAGCCAGGGAAGGGAATATGGATTGGGGAAGCTGGGAAAAGCCACAAGTCCCCCCAGCCTGCCCACCTGACACAAACAAAGGATCACGAGGGACACGCAGCATCCCTGAGGGATCCACACAGGAACACAGTCCCAGGGACCAAGACAAGGAGTTTCCAAGGCCCAGGTGACCCCCAGGGCCGGGCAGTGCCCTGCTGAACACCAGCTCAGCCTCAGCTACACTTCATTTTCTTTAAAGCCTCCATGGCAACGGGGGCCGGGGAGATGCGGCTGTGCGGTGACCCGGGCTGGGCAGCCCACAAAAGCCTGGCTGGGCACACAAAGCTGAGCTGAGCTTGCTTTGGCTGCAATCACAGCAGCCAGCAGTCGGGCCAAAATCCTAACAAGAACTTAATTAGCCAGGATATGGCAGCTCCTGCCCTGGCAGCAGCAGTCTGAAGTCTCAATGTGCTTCTCTGTTTGGCTTCACGCAGCCCCCGGGAGCACTCTGGAGGAACAGCCAGGGAGCCGACACGTCCCAGCTGACTCCACTGCTGGACACAGTGGCCCTGAGCCTACAGCTTCAAGCAGCCTTCCAGACACGTCCTCCCCTTCACCAGGACAAGCTCTCTGAGCTGCTGGAGGTGCCACAAGGGTTACTCACAGCCATTCCTGGTCCTGTGAGGAGAACACTTCCATGAACAAGAGAAGGTGGCACAGGAGGGGAAATCACTCCATGAGAAGCCCCTGGTTCAGCATCTCACTGGCCAGAGACACTGCAAGGACACCCAAAGCATCCCGAGGTCCCACAGCTGTGGCTGCCACTGCTACGTGCCCTCAAATAATGACAAAAAATGGTGAAGTCACAGGAAGATGCCCAGCAGCATCTCAGGACAGGAGGACCATGTGTGGGAAGGGCCATGTGCACAACTCCCATTTCAGCACATGAAATACTCTCATTCACATCCAGCCCTTAACCAGATTATGGGCAGAAAATTAAGCTATAAAGACAAAAAGCATTACAGCTTTTTAAGCCAGAAAGAATCTGCCCATTTCTACAACCCATTGCCACAACTAACAGGATTAGCTGCAAAACCCAGCGCCTGGCATTCGATTTCCTGCTTTATTGAAGGAAAAAAAAAAAAAAANAAATCTAGTGCATTCATATTAAAGGAAAAAAAAAAAAAAAAAAAGGGAGGCTCTTCACCCTTCAGGAAGCCAGTGAGCCAAAGGAAAAATGCTGCTGTGTTTCCATCCTCCAAGGTGAGAGCTCAGCGGGGCAGGATGTCCTTCCACTCCCCAAGCAGCAAAACTGGGCTTTGTCAGAGCAGGCTGGGGAGCAGATCCTCAGCTCAGAAACGAGTCGATGGCGGCCAGAAGAGACAGAAAAGTGGCCCAGCTCCTGCTCCCTCTGTGGAATACTCACATCTATCATGGTCCTCCAGCCCTCTGTCTTCCCCGAGAGCAGGGGCTCGGGCCGGGCCAGCCCCGCGTTGTTGATGCAGACGTCCACACCCTGGTGAAGGGTCCTGATGGCCGAGAACATGGACAGGATCTCCTCCTCGTTGGACAGGTCACACTTGTACGGGATCAGCGTGCCCGGGTAGCCGGCGCTCTGGCACTCAGCTGCCAGCTTCTGGGGGAGACAGAGGCAGCAGGGAAACAGCCATCAGGAAAGGGAAAAGCTGCCCTTGGGAAGGGGAAAAACTGCCCTTGGGAAGGGGAAAAACTGCCCTCAGGAAGGGGAAAAACTGCCCTCGGGAAGGGGAAAAACTGCCCTCGGGAAGGGGAAAAACTGCCCTCAGGAAGGGGAAAAACTGCCCTCGGGAAGGACGGAAACAGCCCTCAGCCCCCTCTCCCCATGGAGCAGCTTATCCTGAAAAACACATCTCAGGGCTAACACAGCTGAAAAGCGGGCACTGGGGAAGAATCACTGCGGTGCTAATTAAGAAAAAAGGAGATATTGATATCCAGGAGAAGCTAAGAGCTTCAGCCTTTAAGCTACTGAACTTGAGGAAAACGCTCAGTGCTTATCCGTCACCCTGGGCAATCCTGCTCAAGGTGAGCGGCGCTGGCAAAACACAAGTAAATCCTGCCCTGGCACCAGGCTGCAAGTCTGCCACGCTGGCAAAGGATGTGCCTGACAATTCCTCGTTAGCCATGACCAAGAATTACTCCAAAAATCCCAACCTTTTGTCAGGCTGGGTGACACAAAGCCAAGGAAAGGCCAGGAGCCGCTGCCGCATCCTCCCGACGATGCCCTTTACCCCTGACACTAATGAGAAGCAGCATCTCGTCCCCCCTGACGTGTCACAGCAGTGACAGTGACAGCTCCCAGCGCCAGGCAGGAGCCACATGATGTCTGGCTCCTGCGGGGAGATGGACTCTGGCTACAAACGTCCACCAAATCACTCGGACATTTCAACAGTGACATTTCAGCGGGCGCAGTAAAGCACTGCTCCTGCCACGGGCAGCTCTCCCACTCCTCCCAGCTCCTCCCTGCATTCCAAGGACCGAAATTCCCAGCCTTTCATAGAAGGAGGAGTGAGGCCCAGGGCAGGAATCTCCTGGAAGTGGTTGCACATGGCTCAGAGGTCCTGCCCTGCAGAGGGACAGACGCCAGCCTCTCCCAGCACCCCAAACACCTTCATCTGAAGCATTCCGGGGCAAGTGGCTCTGTTTGGTGAATGATTTTCAGTGTTTCTCAGTAGCTGAGCCCACCACAGAGCTGGGCCAAGCAGGGAGTTGCAGCTTTGCTGCTTTACCTTTCCCAGAGCCCAGCAGCTTTCACGGAGCGCAAGCCAAAACCAGCACCAGGGCTGAGCTCTGGGGCAGGAGCTGCTCTCCTGCCTGGTTGCCAGCTCGGGAAGGCACTGCAGTAACACAAGAATGATTATTATTGCTCTCACAGCAGCAGGCGAGGAGGGGACGGCCGTGCCGGGTTCAGCCGGAGATCGATCCATCCCAGCAGCGCCGGGATCCCCGGAGAGCCCTGCTCGGGCCGAGCTGACAGCATCTCTGCCCAAACAAAGGTGCCCCCGGGACTGAATCCCACCTCTCCGTGCCCTCCTGGGGCTGCCTGCACTTTGCCATACAGGCAACCTTGTTGATGATGTGCTGATAGGAGTGGGAAAATATATCCCTTTTCACCATCGGAGCACACGCTTGAAAAAACAGTCCAGGGGGTGGGGGGGAAATCTGCAAGAGCAGCATTTAGAAAATTCACAGCAGTATGAAAGGCTGCTGGAAGGTTCTAAACTGCTCCAGGGATGGGGCCTTGTTCCTGCAAAGATACAGGAGGGGGGGGAAAGGGGCAAAAGGACCATGAACCGGTGCGAGAGTGAGAACCAGGCAACACCAAAGATGTTCAAAAATGAGAAACACAAGTACAAGGGGTTGTAATCTCCCAGAGCAGGAGCCGTGCCAGGAGAGCTGGCTTGAGGGAAGAGAGGCCCATCACCACGGACAGGAAAGGACAGACAAGCTCACTGACAGTCCAAAGGGACACAGGGCTGTGTTTCACAGCTCCGTTTCCATGTCCAGCTGCCTCTTCCACCAAATGGAAAAACCTTTCCCTGCTCAGTCCAGCCTCTCAGTGGAGATACAGATGCAGGAGCAGAGGAAACAAGGGGTGTGACTTGCTCTGGGATGACCCTGCTGGAGCAGGGAGGTTGGATCAGATGCCCCACTGCAGTCCCTCCAACCCAACCATTCTGGCTGTGAGCTCTGGGCAGCAGTGCCCCCAGGCAGACCAAGAGAAAGGACTTTCTCCCTGGGAGAAAAGCTGCTGTGACACAACAGGGAAATCAGATCTCTCTCAAAACCTTTCTTTCCCTGTCTGGTGTCTCGCTGCCTCCAACGAGACTCAGCACAGATCCTTTCATCTCTCGGGCTGCACTCTTTGCTAACAAATTCTCTTTGAAAACCAAGTGCTGAACACTGCTGACATCCAGGCAGGGCTGATCGTGCTTCAACCATCTACAGATAAAGAGCCATCACAGACTCTTCAAAGAAGCATCAACTGCGGGCAAGTTTGCAAGAGACTTTTGAAAAGCACCTCTCTGAGCTATGGAGCTCACAGAGGGTTTTTTTCAGAGCATCCATTAAGTCACTCAAGTGATGCTCACTCCACTTTGAGCACACCACACGCACAAGGAGGAAAGACAAAAAAAAAAGAAAAAAGCTGGGTTTCCAGATTTCATAAACAATTTGAGAGTGACCAGGTAGTGCAACAGCAATACAGATGAGGCCAGTGCAAGTCCAGCAGCTGGAGATGGAAATCTGAAATAAGAATTATTTGGGTTGGAAGGGACCCTAAAGATCATTCAGTTCCTCCATCTGCCATGGGCAGGGATACCTTCCACTACCCCAGGTTGCTCCAAGCCCTGTCCAACCCGGCCTGGGACACTTCCAGCATCTCTGTATCACACCATTATCTCTGGATGCTTGGAAATGGACAGCCAGGTGCTACCCAGTCTGAAAGGATGCCTTACATTTATGGGATGGGTTTGCTGTGTCCAGAAACCACCAGTTCTCCCCAGAAAGGGTAAATGCTCTTTGTGCCTATGGGGCACGGTGCCCTGCATTCACTTTCAGTCCTGGTGAAATGGTTTCACAGAACTAATTGATATAAAAATGTTAAGGGACTCTAAAGAGGAGGGAAAAAAAGGGAAAGAGTCAAGTAGGGCTTTATTTGGAAAACCATCCCATTAACTTCAGACACATTTAGTTCAGAGAGATTAAAGCCAGAAGGCATTAGGTAATTTTTAATCTAACCTGCCATTCATCACAGGTACTTGTGTCCTACTGACCGAGCTCGTGCTTGAACACAGAACTGCACCAAGAAACCATCTGGAAAAGCACCGAAGTCACCCCAATTACTTTTGCCATCCAAAGGAAATGAAGGAGAAAAATTCTAACAAACAGCATCACAGCTGTGAAAGAAAACTGGGGGCTTACAAACCCTTTCATTCCACTGACTGGCAAGTCTGAGGCTGCTTTTAATTAAGTTTTAATAACAGTACAACAGCATAATAGAGATGTGGAGTGAATAAAGCACTAGGGTGAGGCTTATTTATTCATTTCCACAGTGCGCTGTGACCATGAGCAAGATTCAGAGCTGTGTCCCCACTGTCAGATGGAGAGAATCACACCAAGAGCTGGGGCTACCTTTTGGCCCATATGATCCAAGGATAAATATTACTCCACATTTCTCCCCAGGCACTAGAGCCAGGCTCCTGCTAAGCTGGGTCTGGCTGAGCCATCATCACGTCTCCCAGAGCTGGGAGCTGTCCTCCCAGACTGCTCCAGAGCCATGCTGCTCTTTTCCAAGCCTCCTCTGCTCCCTGCACTTTCCCAGCAGTTACACATCCCAGGATGTGGTTTCCTTAGCCCACTTAATTTTCAATTTCCATTGTCACACACGAGAGCCAAACCGCCCTGGAGGCCCCTGCTCCCTTCAGGCACTCACACTGTCCTTCCTCACGTCAAGGCACTTTTAGTTTTTCACTTCTTGCTCCAGGCTGGCATGGGGGAGGCGGAGGAGACACTGCTGTCACCGTGACAGCTCATTAGAGCAATATCTCTGCCTTCCTCTGAGCTGTGCCTGTCCTAAACCCAGCCCCGCAGAGCCGGCCTGCCCTTGAGCTCAGCTCAGCCTGCCCAGGCCACGTTCCCCTGCACAGAGACGCTTCCCTCCCTTCCTCCAGCAGCCCCAGCACCGAGGGTAGGGCTGAAGCTGCTGCCTGGCTGCCCGGGGAGCTCCAGCAGCCCTTCAGAGACCCAGCAGAGCCGAGGATCCAGCGGCACCGCAGGGGTCCCTGCCGGGACTGGGATCCGCCAGCAGCGGATTCCCGAGGCAGCAACCCACAGGCACCCCCCCAGATCCTGGCACCCGCCTCCCGTGCCATCTCCACCTGGAAAAATTGTTATTTCAACTCAACCAAACCCCGCCTAATCTTGCGGCAGTGAAGGTCTGAGACGCCCTGAAAACGTAAGGCGTGATCAGAGGGAACCAGCACGTACCCACCGTGAGTAAAACAGGGCACCGAGCATATCCCGGTTAAGAGCTGGGGGCGCTCCTGGGGACACCCAGGACTGTCCCCAGACCTGCCACAAGCCCTTGCCAGCCCCAGCAGAGGACAAGGCACCGAGAGCCCCGTGCCGGGGTCCCAGGGGCCGGGCCGGGCCGGGCCGGGCCACCGCGGGAGCAGCGGGTGCCCAGAGCCCCGGGCCGGGCTCTCCCCGGCCTACGCCCCTCCTCAACGGGGCCTTCCTGCAGGGCTGGCAGAGCCGGGGGCTCTCCGCTCAGCCCCGGCCCGTAATCCCCGAGGAATCCTCTCCTGCAGGGGCAGATTAATGCACGCCATGCCGGCCCCCCCGGCCCCCAAATTGAGGTGGCAGGTGCCGAATTTCATTCCAGCCCAGGTTTAGGGCCCGTGGACAAGCGGACGGGGCTCCAGCACGGCCCAGCCCGGCGGTGGGAGCAGCGGGTGCCAGGAGCAGCCACGGGCGCACACAAAGCTGCAGGTGCTGGGATCCAGCATCTGCAGCCACGCCGGCCTAATCCCAGCTAAACTGAGATTAGGCAGAGCTGAGGCTGAGCCCGCGGGCCCGGCGGGCGGCAGAAATCCGGCGTTTCGCAGGGCCAGGGTGGCACAAACCCACCTGGGGCTGCCCCAGGAATTACTGCCAGCCAGGAAATCTCCACGGCACTGCCCACGGGACACTGCGCAGGGGAGAGGGAAAAACCCAACTCGAGCGCAGCCACTGCTCTCTGCAGAGCTTAAACTGCTAATAAACCCCAGGGAAAACACCATCGTATTTTCTTCACAGCACTGCGGCTGCTCTTTTCATGCCTCCCTGCCCTGGGCGCTCTCCTTAAACCCCAAACCAGCCAGAAAATCCCCCTCTGTGTCCAACGCTGCTCCTACACAGCTCTCCCACCTTCCCAGGACAGCTGCCAGGTTTTACACAGGGAAACTGAGGCACGGGACAGCCACCTGACCTTCCTTGCACACCACCCCCCCCATCCCAGCTCCAAAATCCCAGGAAAGGCTCAGTTATTATTTACCTCTAGGGCTCTGAGCATGGTATTGCTGCTCCATTGCAAAGCCCAAGGGAACAGAAGAGCAGCAGAGAAGGGGGGGTTGCTGCAAAGTGACATTCTTAAAGCACATTTTGGGGGAGAAAGAGGAGGAATCCAACCTGTTTAAGCCCCCTGAGCTTCAGGGCTGAGGAAAACCATGGGGACAGAGAAGTGTTTGCTCCCCCCTCTGGACAGCAATTATGGGATCTCTGCTGTTTATCAGGAAAGGATCTGGTCAGGGACAAGTGGCAATAAAAGCACTCCAGAGGCCTTGAGCGCCCACCATCCCCGAGGCAAAGCCTCGGCCAAACACAAAACAATCTCTTCCAGAGGCCAAGGAGATTCTGAAGGTCATTCACTCCACAGGGTCCATGCCTTGGGACTGTCCTACCCCAAGCTGCTCCTCCTGAAGATTGGGGAACAGCCCAGGAAACCCATCCCAGCTGCTGGGCAGAGGGACAGACCCACCAGGGACAGACAAAATGCCAAAACGGAACCAGGTGACCTCTAAACCATCAACGTGATCTGCCTGCAAGTAATTAAACACCACACTCAACAATTAGCTGTTAATTACCCCTCCTGGAGCACCCGTGGGGTCCAGAGCCTCGCTTGCACCTTAGGGTTCATGGAAGTGGCCAGAGAGCCCAAAAATGGATGCTCAGATCCCATGAGGAAGACTCAGCTCCTTCTTCCTCCTCCCACACCCCCTCCCTGGGCTGCTCCAACCTGCAATCAATTGCTCAGCTTATCAAAGGCTGTTTCCTGAGCAAGATCTAGCCTTGACAAAGCAGGCCCTGGTTATAAATGTTACCTTTGATCAATACCTGTCACAAATGCATTGGAATTAACTGGTTAAACCTTGTATCTTAAGCTACATTTATTGCTTCCTGCACGGCTCTGCTCTCAGCACGCCAGCAAAGACAGAGGAAAAAAATGGATTTCTTTTGGAACATGGCATCTATGGTGTCCCTGGTCACACTAGAGCAAGGTATCCAAGGAATGAAGGAGCTGCTGGAAGATTTCCAGTGACCTGAAGCAGGTGGGAGTGTCCCCCTGGAGCATCTCCCATCAGTGACAGCCCCAGCCACCCTACAGATCCAGGGCTCTGACACCGTGGGTGGAGGGAGAGCACCTGCCAGCACTTCTGCCATTCTCTATAAATATAAATCAATTTTAATTATAAAAAAGCATAGTACCAGCATCACTGCAAACCCCTTGGAAACAGCTCCCTGTCTCCTGCCTCCCTGTGCTGCAAGAGAAAAGCTGCAGAGTCCCTCTGAGCCAGAAAAACCCTCCCAATTCTTCCCCACCCTGGGGAAGAACCCTTCAAAATAAAACTCACATATCTCACTGAATAAAAGACCAGACAGGGGTTTGCCAGCTGGGAGGGCAGGAACATTTTGTCCCATGCATGTGCCAATTCTCCCCTTTTTTGTGCTGCTGCAAGAAGTCAGACACTAAATACAAATTCCTGGAAAACACGATGGGAGTTGAAGAGCACCAGAGCGGTCTGTAAATTTAGATTTACTGGCTGTAAATCTCAGCGAGTCTCTGCACCCTGGAGAGCCCAGGACCAGCAAGGGGGTTCCTGTGAGAGTGATCATCTCCCAAGGAGCATTTTCCCCCAAAAGCTTGGTGTTCCAAGCTGCTAAAAAGGCCTGGCTTTCATTAAAGCTCCTGACTTGGAACGCGTGGCGGTGTCTGGAGAGCAGCAAACACTCCCTGAGCACACGCCAAAAAGTCCTTGACAGCTGTTAGTACCTCCAGGCTCTGCATCTAAAACAAGCCTTCAACCTGAATTACCTCCTGGCATGGAAAAGGAAAATACAGCCAGCTTAATTATGTTTTATTCCTCGATGTCTGACTGCTAAAGTTACTGTTTGATGACCCACATGAAGAGTCTGCAGTAGCAGAAGCAGCAGGAGTGGGGAGCACGGGGCTGCTTGGGAGCAGAGAGGGAAACGTGGCCAGCGGAGCCACTGGAAGGAAAAAAAAAAAAAAAAGATCCTTCTGCAGGTTTTTTTTGTTGAGTTTTTTGGGGTTTTTTTTTGTGAGCCATTAACATTTTTATTTCAAAAGCCAAATAAAGACCACTGGAGTTGTGACACGGGTTTAATTTAATGCCAAACACGCAACTTTGCAAATCCTTCGTTATCTTGCCTCAAGCCCTTATCTGATTTTCCAAGAGATTAAGAAATCTTGACATAGCATTTATTGCCCCAGCTAAATCCCCACTAGACAACCTGCTCTTTCAGTCAGCTGGAGGTTACAAAACCACCTTACACAGGGGTACCAGCCATTTTACCTTCAAACTTTCATGTACTTTCATGAAATATGATGTTTTTGTGCTACAAAGTGAGCTCTGTATTCCAGATTTTACACCCTGCTGCTTGTCCTTTTTCCACGTCAAGCTGCCTTGGAGCAGCCTGGGATGGTGGAAGGTGTCCCTGCCCATGGGGTTTGGAATGGGATGTTTATAAGGTGCCTTCCAACCCAAACCAGTCTGGGACTCCATAATTCTGTTAACTACGGCTGCGATGCTCTGGCATCACCAAACCCTCAACTCCTTCACGTTCTTCTCCTCTCCTCCCTCCATCACTGTGTTCCAGCCCTCAGAGCACCCCTCAAATCCACCCCCAATCAAATCCCCAGCCCAACAGTTCCAAGCCTGGATATCTTCCTGGTTTTTTTTTGGTTTTTTTTAAGGGAAAAGCCTCAAGGTGAATCTCCTGGAGGGAAGCTCCATAAACAGCAGTGCTCTGAAGCACGGCAGGACTGGGTACAAAGCTCCCACAGCATCCCTGGCAGCCAGGAGGTGACAGAGCTGTTCCCACAGTGACCCTGGATCCCCCCACGCTCCACCACCTTCCCTTCCCCGAGCGGGCAGCGCTGCCGGGATTTTCTTCCTCGTTAAGGAAACATGCTTGACAATAAATAAACCCAGAATAGCAGCGGAGCAAAACACAGTCCAGACACCCAGCAAAACAAATGACAGCGCTGCAGACACACTCGGGTCCCAGGGAGGAGGGAGGGAACGGGGACAAACATCAGCTGCTGCGGGAAGGCGTGTCTGGGACCCCGGGGAGCTGCGAGCACCACCCGGCACATCCGCACCCCTGCAAACCCCATCAGTCACCCATACAGGAGCGATGGCCCCCGGCGCACGGTCCAGTAAAAACACAAAAAGCCTTACAGCACTGCTCCTTTTTAAATCCACGCCGTAGTTCGGCCAGGAAAGGTTCAGAAAGGAAGGAAACTCACGTGAGCGCCGAAGGAAAACACACGTTGCATTGATTTCTTTCCCAAATGAAAAGATCCCAAAACAAAATCCAAGATAAGGGCACTGCTGGAAACGGCAGTATCGGAAGTAACTTTCTGGAGGGGAATGGGAAGCAACAACATCCTTTGCAGCATCCTTTGCCAGGCACCCCGAGGCTCCAGCACATCCAACGCCGGCAGCTGCACGTGGGAAAGCCTTTGGAGATCTCAGCTTTCCCTGCGAACCGCAGCATCAAAACGCTGGGAAGTCCAAAATTAGCAGCAAGCCCCAAAGGGCAGTTCACTAAGTCACGCTGGTGTCCTCTCCTCTCCGCAAGCGGCGCCGCCGCGACACGCGATGGAAAAGGGGAAAAGTTTGGCTTCTCCCTACTCAACCCCGCTTAGCAACGCCACCAATGCCAAGCCTTGGCTTCCATGAATTTTGAACCATTTATTCCCAGTGCAGTCAGCTGTGCAGAGCCCTTATCACCTTGGCTAGGGAAACACAACCCTGGATGTTGCACGGCTCTCCTTTAGCTCCAAACGCCCAGGATGGCAATATTTAAGATAACTAAAACTTATTTCCTCCCTCAGAGGGAACTTCCTAAATGACAAATAAGCTTTAGCTCGTGCCACTGCGGGCCACAGCTGACCACCGCGCAAAAAGGATCCCGAGGAAACACTTCTTTTAAGCATCTTTATTCTCAAGCCAGCGCCATGAGGTTTTTGACGGGGCTGCAGAGATGCTCCTTGCAGGACCGAAGCCTGCTTTAACACGAACTCTAGAAACGCCCTGCCTCCCGAACAGCCGCATCCCCGCGGGGCTGCAGGGGCCCCGCAGCCCCATCCCGCTCCCGGGGAGATGCTATTTTTAACCGCGATAAGAA